>JAODUD010000107.1:20973503-20993257 GCA_026784285.1 Stomatorhinus walkeri
GTAGGCTGTGCTTCCTTGAATAAGTTCTAGTCCTACTATGATCAAATGTTTGTGTTTACTGAAAATGTGTTGTATTTAAGAAATATTATTAATCTTTAACAAAGTATATCGTGCCTTTTCACTTGAATTATAAAAAATATGGATTATTTTCATATTGAATCCAGTATTCAAACATGATCAGTCTGATGGCATCCAACTGTGAAAAAAAAAAGTCTAAGGTTTTGCTAAAAGCAGAGAGCGGAGTGAAAAATGTACAGACTAGAGAATGATTGATGGAGGAGGCAAAAATTAGCCGAAATCATATTAATGACTATAAGCCTCAACTTCCTCCATGTTACGTACATGGCCACTGGTTTAATGGCCTCCATTAACACTTGAAAGGCATTTTTTTATTAATATTTAATACGGCACGTGAAGAATGTATGAAGGAGGTATATGATCAGGAAAGAAATCATCACAGAGGTAAATGATTCTGAATTCTGAAACTGTTGGACTGACTACCTATTTTATATTTATATATAACCTTGCTTACCTTCTCCTTTAATTATCGAGTAGCTGTTCAATAGATACCCTAATCCCAGAGGATTTCCACTGTTCACAATTCTGCAGTTTTAGAGCTGAATAGTCCGGCTCTTAATTGTAATCCACAACTTCTTTCAGCCCCGAAAGCACAGAAGCATAGCCTGTGAACAATGGTACAACTGCCAATGGCAATGGCAAAACCTGCATGGCTTGCCATCATACGTTTGGCCACAAGTCTTCGATTGAGATATTTTAGCTGTATTTTAGTTTGTGTTTCTCTGATCCTACAGCCACAGCTGGCGAGTTTGTGCTCCGCCTCCAGCAGATGTCGGTCTAATGCTGGACAAAGGCCACTTCAGCTGCAACATGAGGAGCTTGCCCAGGACCGAGAGGTGGATCAGCTGCATCAGTGCGCCAGCATCCATGCAGTCCGAGGAACCGCAGTCGAGGAAGGCTCCAGGTCCTCCACTGACAGCCATTCCATGAGCAGTGGTGGAGATCCAGGTCAGTTCATTAGTGTGAATTCCATGCCTTTTTATAAGAGCTTGTTGGTGAGCTTCCATTCGGTCTGGAGAACTCCCTATCTCGTCTGTATTCTACATCAGATTACAATGACCTTTCTGTCCTTCTCTGGATAAAAACTGAAATTAATTCTTTGTTTACTGATGGTCTGTGTTGACTGAGTTGTTTGCCCGAAGGTACAATGATGATTGGGGCCCTTAATGGATTATCCTCAGATGTCCCAGATGTTTGACCTGAAAATGTTTTGTTATTGTGGTAACAGAAGGCTACACTCATCAGTTCTGTGAATTGGAAATGCCCCTGGAGCTGTGCACTCCAGACAGAGACCCCAAATCGTGGAGGAAAGACTGCAAAGCAGTGGTCACAGGACTTCTCTGTGGGAAGCCAGTTAAGTGGGAGGTCGTGTTTGATATTGATCCGCACCTGAATGGAAGAGAACGGGAAGAGAAGGTTCACGAGGACTTGTGGAATGAAACTTTTCATCATTTGGCGGGGAGGTCCATCATTCAGGACTTTGAGCAAATGGCAGACAAAGAGTGTGAGATTGAGCATGGTAAGGGGCGCTTCTTTCTTACCCCTAAATACAGACTATTGCTGGTATCCTAATTCAGTTTTTTTTTTTTTGAAGACAAATTAGCCGTTGTGAGACACCCACAAATCGTACCCACACCAGGGTCCTTGCAGTTGTTGTATTCTTTTCACAGGTTCTAGCAGGAGATACCAACTTTATGCCATTCAAACCAGCAAGGCATGTAACATACTGAGCAAATACACAGCGTTTGTGCCCGTAGATCTGGACACGAATGAATATCTACGGACCAGCATTGAATACACAAGCCCAGGTGTGTGGCTTATATATTACGGCTCTGTGGGGATTACTTGTTGACGGTCTGATGCTGAATGAAATGCCAGAGGTTAAGTAAATGGCCTTTTCAAGAAAGGGCTACCAAATATAGTAGCTCGATTAGATTTTAAAAGGAGGATGATGAATAATGAGCGACTACAGTTAGACAATAATTTACAGCAAACATTTTAAGACATTGAAATCTATTCTTAAAGGGCATTCAGTTTTGGGAGCTGTGCTATAATATCAGCTCTTTTTGGAAAGTCAGTGTCAGAGAAGCATTTTCCTCCACATCTATGTTCACGACATCCTGCAGTGTTGTAGGACTTTTTGACGGCCAGCATTTTATGGCTTGATAGCCGCACGGTCAGTTCAGAGATGTCTGTTTTATAGTGAAGTGTCATGTTCCTTTGATTGGAACAAACTCGTATGTTTTCCAGGAGACGCATCAAGGCAGAGCAGTCATTCTAGCTCGCGTTCTGGGAGCCGAAAGACCCGAATGTACTCCAGGGGACTGGGTCGCTCCCAGTCGGACTGTGTGTCTGAAGGCGCTGAAGAAGGCTTGATACCCATAAGTAAGATCACACACGTTTCTGCCACAGAACTGGTGCACGACTAATGTTAAAAGTACTCTACAGTTCCAGTTAGGTCTTTAACACTTTTCATAAAGAAATACCAAACTTTTTCCAATATGCATTTTTTAAAGTATTAAGTCCTATTGCTTGCCCTGAAAGGTCTATATTACTTCAGAACAAATAGCAGTGCTCATTGGACTACCTCCCAAAGAAATATCTAAGTTTTTCAATAGTAGGCAGAACAAACGTACTATAGAGAGCGGGATGGGTAGGCAATGGAGGATATTAGGTTTAGTATATCACCAATTATGAAAATGGACTTGTGAATTGTCAGCTGGGATATTTTCATGTGGAACACCTGCTGAGTGGGAAATTGCTGACAGCCGCCAGAATTATTCAGACAACTGCAGAGTCATCAGACCAATTACTTCACACATTTTCATACTGATAAGATAAACCAAATGAGGTTGCCAAAAGGTTAGCAATAAATTAAGTAAAAGCATTGAGGTACAGAACATTGTAAATATATTTTCATTCTGAATATATTCTATTCTTTATCCTTCAATTATCATGATTTACATTCTAGGGAATCCTACATGAGGCAGACACAGAAAATGCATGAATGGATGGAATATATATATATATATATACACACACACACACACAACTATCACTAATTTCTTATGCACAATGGCACTTCTGCATGCTACATAAAATAGTTTTGTACAGTAAAACTAACTAATTTTTAATATTTTTAGCATCACGTTGGTCCATGGGGTCACCCCAGTCCTTCTACTTATTTCTTAAATACACTGGGGTGACTTTACGGGTGGTCTTGACACTCTAACACATATGATATTATAGTTTTACACCAGCATACTGATAATTTTCTTAGACTGGCCAAAACTCTTGCACAATATGCTGTGTAGAAATGTAGGGGCCAAGAATCTCAGCTATCTGCTATAGTGAAGAGTCATTGATCTATTATTTGGCAGCAGTGAGAATCAAGCCGATGCTACAGTAGAGGCTACGTTCACTTGCTTGTCATGTGACTTTACTGGGTGTAAAGTAGATGGTGTTGACAAGCATGTGAGTTTGAGACGTCTGGTCTCTCCGGTCCCATGCTCCTGCTGGAAGATGTGGGACCTTGGACAACGATAGTCAACAAATATCTTAGATAATTTAGAATCCCAGAAGGAAATCTGGGCCCATCTCAGGATGAGTGGTCGGAAGCTGGATGGATGGATCTTGTGTCTGGAGAGGGATGTGAACCTTTTTATCAAATAAATGTTTGTTGATTTCCTCAGTTTATTGTAGAAGGTTTCATAATGGTTTCACGAAAACTCAGTAGTAGTGAAAAGTGTGCTTTATGTATTCTGGCAATGTCCTGACCATGTGTAGTCACAGCAAGCCCGGAGTGATAATTGTTTAGTCAGACGAATGGCTGTTCCACGTCCTCTGGGGTGGTGGGGGGGTTAATGGACACTTCAGTGCATTCACAACAGCCAGATTTTATTTTACTGGGAGAAACTGTTTTATTAAGAACATTGACATTGCTCAAAACCACATGACAAACACTGAAAAACATATACCTTTATGAATCAATATATTTCATAAATATATACAAAATGAATACTAAATATGTTTATTTCTTGGAAAAAATATTCCTTCCTGTCACTGATTTCCTTGCCAAATATCTGTTATGACAAACTAACCAATACGTGTTTATATAATTATTGTCTAATATTTTGAAAAGAAACAGACTATAATGAAGGCACATCCCCCTGCAGCACATCCTCACCTTCTGGATGGGAGAGGTTTAGCTTTAATGAAGGTACGTCCGCCTTATTCCCCTGTCATGACATGCCAGGAAAGACGGTGTGAGTGTTTAACTGAGAGGGAGAAGTGAAGGGTGTGTTAATCGTGTGCTAAGAGCCGGCTTGAGGCTCAATGCGCCAGCTGCCCGTGTGGCATTCGGCTCTGCCATCCTGAGCCATCCTGAGCCACCCTGCGCTCATCGTCCCCGTGTGCGGGAGCTGCACTGCGCACCTCGCTTCTGCAGGGGCACGGCAGAGCAGTGTGTGGCTCAGCATGTTTGAATGCTGGGCCCGTTACCAGAAGGTCAACAGTTCAGATCCCTAGCTTGCCGGTCACTATCTGGCCCTGCTTTCTCGTGTGTATGCTGCTTTGGTTAAAAGCATCTGGTAAATAAATTAAGTGTATTATATCCATTCCTGTGAGGTTATGTCTTACGCCTGCAGAGAGAGCAGAGGCTATTTTCCTCCAGTCTCATTAACAGTGTATGGCATGAGCATCTGTTATGTATGCAGAGTGTACACCGGGGGTCTGGAAGGGAAAACCATGTGACTAATCAGAAATTATTGCCTCTTTCAGTGCTGTTAAGGAGCCCTTCAACGGCCTCTGAACACTCCCAAAGATCAGTGGAGAGTCTCTTCTCTGCCAGGTGGGTAAGGGGGCCAACATCATTAGCCAATCATATGTTTTTGATCAATTCAGGGCAGTGACAGGACAGAGGACATTCTGAGAGCTAATCAACTTTGAACTGTGGACCCATCTCTGTTTACACCCCAGCTGGGCAGTTTGGGATAGGGCTAGTGCAGGGCTCTTCAAATCTGCCCCTCCATTCCAAATCCAGTCCTTGTTTATAGCTTTCACAGGTAATTAGTTTAATAATCACTGATTATGATTGGCCCCAGAGGCTTCGCACCTGGCTCATGGGTATAGGAAGGCTGGAAAATGAGCAGTACACGGACCTTAAGGACCGTGATTTGAATAGCCCTGGGCTAGTGTAAGACTGCTGTGAGGGAATTAGCAAGCTATGGGCACTTTAATCTGAGGATTCTTGTATTTATTTTTGTCTACAAGGATAAAGTTACGAAGCTGTTTTTGGATTTAAAATCCAAGAGTAGAGGCCAGGTGTCTGAGTTTCTTTTTAGATACTGAGAAACCACGTTTGTGTTGTGCTTTTTTAACAGGTACTGACTTCAGGCATAAAACCAATTTCTGCTATTCCTTCCTATGTGTGTAACATCCCAAGTGTAACATTTTATGCTTCTAAAGTTTTTATCCTAATTTGGAGTCATGTGTTGTACATCATCAGTCCAATAAATGTCTTGTCATCTTTTACCAGAATCCTTCTAATTGGCTATTAGGGCTATCTTTCCAGACTAAATGGTTTTGCAATTTTTTCTTTCAAAGTATCATAATGAGACCTGCTTCGGAGTCTGTCTGCACGTGTTTTACGTGTAGAGGTGGTCACATTTCGGCCTTTGTAATAGTGCAGCCATTTGCCATCATTACCAGGAAAGTGCAGATAATAATGATAATTATGACTGCAGATTACTTATGGACAAAATGATAGAAGCTCTGTCTCATTTTGGACTTTCCAGCAGCAAAGACAAGTAACAAAAAGTGAGACCTCGGTGATATTTATTATGTAGCACATGTTGGAAAAGCATCTCACATTTAGATGTCTCCAGTAGTCCAAGATACCATAACTTGGATGTGCTTATTATCTTTGCGGATCTCCGACCATCCAGCTGGTGTCCGGGTGGATTTCAGTGGTCGCTCTAGTTAAATCACGTGACTGGTCATTACTGCTCAGAGACACCAGAACACAAAAAACAACCATGTCACTTTACACTCACTTTCCATTATTGTTACACAGGGGTTGTTTAAGCAATGATTTCAGGACAATAGAGTCATGTTACCTTGACTTTTCCATGTTTTGCTGTCACAGAATGTGCTAAAATAAACCTCCTGGAGAATAGCTTTGTGAAACAATCTGTGGCGAGCTGCCCTTACCCCCAGTGATTGCTTTCTGTACATCATTAGTGGTTTGTTGCTCAGCTTCTATCCGCAGACACTACCACAGCGAACGATGAACAAATTAATGTCTGTATTGGTACCATATCCTCTCAGGGAGGGAACGTGGCCCATCTGTGCTTGGCCATCAGTCATGCATCTGTCCGCTGTGTGCCGTCAGGTTTATTTTTCTGGGCCTTGAATAGGACTCCTTGCTCCGAGGTGAAATGAAGAATCGTCTACGCAGATACCCAGGGTGTACTTGTGATGATGCAGTTTGTCTTCGCCTGTGTTTTGGAAGTCATAGAGGTTGATGCCATTTTCGATGGGATCGAAGGGGCAACTTTCTCCACAACAATAAATTTGCAGCCTCATTATTATGCTGTATAGGCTGGGAAAGGGGTGGGCAGAACAGTATGGCGAATGTGACTGACACTTGTCACGGTGTCTTTGTTTACCAACAGACTGAGTCTCAGCAGAGTGCGAATGTTAACACGGGCCGCACAGGGGTTCATGTGCCGGTCATCCAAGACCAGCGAATCGATGGGCGACAGTGAGAATGAGAACAAGGACTACATCCCTCTGGTGAGTGTTGCTAAATATACTGTTGTTGGTAGCTGGGCTTGTTCTCAGGTTTTAGGTTTTGCACTTTGAAATTGGAATATGAAACTACACCCAAATTAAACACTGCAGGACCCATGTCAATAATTCATCTCTGTCCTCTGTAGAGGGCATTATGTTTTTGCCCATATCTCTCATACTTTATTAAGTATCTCACACTTTGTTAAATCTGTTGTTCCTTAAAGACAATTAGGGCTTCAAGATGACATCACATGTTGCACAACTTGCCAACTTGCCAACTTCCCGTCAAATCAAAATTTGAATCAATATTAAGAACTTTTTTTCCCAGGATCTCAGGCAATTGAACTAGTCTTTGATTTGTGATCCTATGAAGGTCCAGGTTTTTAATTTTCATTTTTTTCCATTCTATGTCCTTGTTTTCTGAGGTAGGTGTCCTTGCAGTTAGCCTGCGGGGCGTTCTTATTGAACCACGCCCTGTGCGAGGCCATCAATGTGCCCATGAACAAGCTCAGGTGGACCTCCCCCTTCGCCAGCCACCGAGGAAATGTGGCGCACGTCTCCCAATACAGCAGCCGTGGGACAGAGAGCAGAGGCAAGGAGGATTCCAGGCGAGCCATGTCCCCACCAGAGCCCCGCTTGAAAGAGGCGGCTGCTGGGCAGCTAAAGCAGGAAAAATGTTCGAGCCAACCCCACCACATGAGACGCCCCCAGACTGAAATGGACCCCTCCCTGCTGACAGCCTCCGTTCACGGCTGCGTTCCACCCGAGCCCCCTCACTCACCCGTGAACTCGCAGACGGACAGTGGGCGCGGCTCCGAGTCCGAGGGTGTGGAGACTCCTCCGGGCCGGCCTGGAAGCCTGTGGGGCTTCTCGGAGCCGGAGGGCGCCGTCTGGGCGACGGCGGTGGCTCTGGCCTGGCTGGAGCACGGCTCGGCCAGCTACTTCATCGAATGGGAGCTGGTGGCTGCCAAAGCCAGCATGTGGCTCAGGAGTCAGCCCATTCCCGAGGGCCGGGATCTGGCATCCGTCAAGGCTGCAGCCAATCAGCTGTTTGTCATCCTCAGACACTGGGATGAAAACCTGCAGCTCAACATGCTCTGCTACAACCCCAACAGTGTCTGAGTATACCTGCATACACAGCGATGTTTCCTTTCGCGTATTTGTTTGCTGGAAAAAGCCTGTGATTCTAATCAGTTTGAAGTGGTTCTGTTTTTACTCCAGTATGGTGACTTGTTCTGGTGTTGGGTATCTTGATGTTATACGAGGTACTAAGAAAAAAAAAGATACTGCAATTTAAAAAAAATGCTTTATCACAAAGGGCATGATTAAAGCAGAAATATTTATAAGTGCAAAAGAGCAGAAAGTATTGATCTTACTATGTGCCTGGATTTGCTAGTGGTTATGGAAAATAGTCATGGCAATTTGTTTGAGCATTCATTTATCCTGTTACAGTACACTTAGGGAAGCATTTTTGTCCCTCTTTACAGTAGCTTGATAATAACCTGTGATGCAAACAGCAATTATGCCATGGTTATTTTGCATTTTGTACGTGTATCTTTAGTGATCGTTTGACCTTTGAACTGTGGTGTCATTTTGCAAATTGTAACACATCACATGGATCAAATTGTAGGGGCTTACTCACCAATGTCCTTTACAGCCGATTCGTGTGAATACAAAAAGCCAAAAATTATGGTCCAAAAATCATGCTAAATGTTGCCTGTCCATACAGTGGTAGTCAAATGTGTTTACTTGTGTTTAAAATTGTATTTTTCTGCTTAGCACTGACTGGTGCAGTTGATTAAGATACTTATCTTGAGTGCATGCTCAGCTCTACAGATCATTGTTAGTGGGCATTTACATGTTAAATATGACTGGGAGGCCTAAGACAGTAGCACCAGCTGACATTATTTAGCCAATGGAATGAAAGGACTAGATTGGTGCAGAGTACAATGCAGTGTTAGCTCATGAGAGTTTTGCTTACACAAAATTGGTCTGAGGTCAAAAGATAAAATGATTTGTTCAGAGAGATAGCCAATCAGATTGTAGGGGAGATGGGTTAGGGCAGTGGTTCTCAATCCTGTTCGGTCTGCAACCAGCTTTAGCCTATTAAGGACCATATAAACCTGATTAAGGTAGGGTTGGAACGAAAACATTCTGGCAGGTAGGTCGCCAGGAACAGGACTGAGAACCACTGGCCTAAAGGATCACCTAGAGGAGGCAGGACGAACCAATCAAATTTTTTGGTAATTGTCTTGCTTGGACCCACCTCCTTTACAATTTGGTTGGATATGTCTCTGAATCAATTATTTTTCCTTCTGCCCTCACAACATTTTTGTGTTAGTGAAACTCCCGCAAGCGCAGTGTTACCAACCTATCACATATATGTGAGTTGCATCTACCTAACTGTACAAGTTTCAGTGCATCTCCAGTTGGGGTTCAGTCCTCCTGCAACCTTCCCAGTGGTGTACGGCAGGAAATAAGAATGAATTGGTTAAGGGCTGGTAAATTTGAGAAGCTTGTGTCAGGTCCATCACCTACTTCTTGACAGGTAAAGGGAGTCACCGCGGACAGAAAAGGAAGATAATGAACTGTAAAATGAAGAAGGCGATTAGAAATGAAAAAAAGTCATAAAAAACAAGGTGATAAACAAACAACTCTTGACAAGAATCTGGAGAATAAAAAGAATCCAATAGCTGTGTAAGAATCAGTAGTGTGGAGCAGCACATTTTTGGGACAAATCTATTAGAGAGCGAAAATGGGATGCCAGTTTAAGGTAAATAAAAAGAGCCAGAGGTGACAGCTCAGATGTAAACCTCCAACTGAGCCATGGCTAACGGGCTCCGATCAGGGGCAGATTAATGCATAGGCTATAGCCTAGAGCCTCAGTAAACAACAGGGCCCCACCCCACCTCGGGATAAATGGAAAGCTTATTTAAACCAGCAACTCCTGAGTCCCCCGTACTGATGACAACCTAGAGCCCCCAAGATAATCTGCCCTTGGGTACTAAGCTTTTAAGATAACATCAAAAAGACTCACAAAGTCAGAACTCCACTAATCTTGATGACAAATAAAATCCATGAAGTGTATAAAAATTTTAAACAATTCAATATAAGTATGCAGCAAATTCATTGTTACAATTTGGGTGCAGATTATCATATGATCAACAGGAAATCAGTAAACATAATCAAACCTACATTTTACACTTCACAAATTCTCTGTGAGTTAGCTGTTAAAAATAAATCGTTCAAATGAATTATAATCAATAAAAATGATTTTATTGAATTATTAAATGGTACCGTGATGATTTAAACAAGTTGGAAACAAAAGGGACATCTCTTCCCTATAAAACTGTGGGAAAAATGACTGGGTGTTCTTTATACTAACACTAAATATTTATTGCCACACTTGTCTGAAAGTATGCATAAAACTGCAAGGTAATTCAACTATTATCACTATATCCTTGTCCGCACTGATAATGAAAATATGTATCATTAATTTCCATTAATGTTTGCTTATGCTAATGAAGTTCGTATCTGCCAAGGAATGCAAACATCTCACTGACATTTGCCTTCACATCTGTAATTGTAGGGAATAGGTACATGAAAATGTCGCTTTCTAGTGTTGGTTAAAGTATTGTCTAAAACAATGTCAAGTAATTCAAGAGATCAGTCATCTGTGATTAATATATTAATATTCTATCTGTGTGCTCCTCAGCCTCAAGTGCCTATCTACAATGCTTTGGTGTTGATTACTGCATGTCCCTGGTTATTTTATATATCTAGATGTCAGTCTTGGATTTTATTTCAAGATATGGAGCTACTTGCTTTGTTTGTTTGTTTATTGTTTGTTTGATTTTTGTGTTGTCAGGTCTCAATCAGACATACTGTATTTCACATGTTTCGATACTCTTCTGAAAAATTATCTACTGATGAAATCCCATTGAAATCAATTTATTATTTTTAAGGTTTACCTCTTACCATAATCTGGGGCCTGTACTACGAAGTGGGGTTACTGGCTTATCGGGGTAACTTGCCGGATTTAAGGTAGTCTGGGCAAAATGTAAGTAAACAAATATGAAGTCCATTTAAACTAAGGCACTTACCTGATAAGTTACCCTGATAAGCCAGCAACCCTGCTTCGTAGTACAGGCCAGTTTTTAATAAACAATAACAAACCACACCTGAATCATATTTTTTAAAGTACAGAAATTGAATTAAGGTCAAATGAAAATTATAAAGAGTTTTCCTGTTTTATTGAATTATTTTTTAAATGAATGAATCGATTCATGTTTAAGTTAACCAGTCACTATCATGTTTCTTTACAGGCTATATTCGTCATATTGATAAACTCAAGTAATACGTAATCAACTTCATGAAATGTTGCTTTTTAAAATATTCTTTTGGGTAATAACAACACAGTTTGCCTTGGAAATATGCACAGCCAGTCATACATTATAAGTGTGACCACTTACATGCATGCAAAACATACCTGTACAAAAAAAAAAACAATGACTGAAGTGTGTTATCGGTTGACTTGATCAAATCGGCAGTGTGTAATTCTGATATGCTGTTAATTTGTAAGTAATGATTTCTGGGGCATTGTGTGATTAGAAAGTGTGCATCATGGTGTTTAATAGGAAAACACCAAACTTCATTCATGCTGCTAAGTGCAGCTGCAGAGAGTTTTCTGGTGTGCATGAAATCGCTTGTCAGCATAAGTCCAGGGAGTGTCAAGCTGTAAGGCCATTCTGTTGTGGCCATGGTTACTGGAACCCATCAAGGTTGAATTGTGTTTCTCAAGTGCTTGTGCGTTTTGGAAAAGAAAAATGGTGTAGACTGTTTCAATGCTGTTAAGTGCTGCTGGTGCTGGTTTATAAAATTCCTGTGGTGTGATGCACTGTGCCACTGCATGTAATAACATTAAAGTTTCAAAGGAGGTAAAAGGAAATTGTTGGTTTTGAGTTTTCAGACAGTTTCATACTCGGTAATGACATGTCAGTATCTCATGCCGGTTGGGGTTCTTGGAAACCTAGTGGTGAAAGCAGGTTAGTTTCATAAAGAAGAGGTTAAAAAAGGTTTAAAAATGATAATGATTTAATTATTAGTAAAATATTATATGTGTACATCTATTAATATAGATTTTGTGTTAAATATCTTAAAATATAGGATATAATTATGTTTATCTGTCAGCTTTTTATTGATATACAGAAATCTGTCCTGTAGTCATTTTAAATACGTTTAATGACAGCCTAATATCTTCTAGAAAGCTCAAATTTGTTCTTTCACAAGGCAAAAAGGTGAAACAAATGACAAATTGGAAAAATAAAAGTGCAGTCGCTTTTCTGTTATTTAATAATTGAGTCCTCAAGCTAAAGAATGCTACTTTATGAAATAAAACCCATTCATCCATTCATTTTCCAACCACTTATCAGCCCAGGGTCGCAGGGAGGTGAAGCCCTGCTAACATACACTGTTTTATGGTTCTGTGAAGGAAATAAAATAGCATTTAGCACAGTAGTTTAAAGATCATACCATTAGCATTTAAAACAAATCTTAGCTATATTGCAATAATAATAAAATTGATTACCCATTCAATGTAGATGATCAGTACACCCAATTTGCCTTTTTTTCCTGAAAATAATAGCTATTATGCCCTTCTAGGAGCTGTAGATTTGCTCAATAGAGCAACCAAAAAATGCAATACTAGACACAGCCAGTAGATGCTGCACCACTCTCTCAAAAGTGAGAAAGTCGGTTGGCTCGGTCCCATCCTGCTCAAAAGTGGCCAAGACATCCCATGTCGATGCAGAGCACGGGGTCGTGGTGGCGTCCGGGGAGTTTCTGGTAGGGCCATTCCACTGTACGTGACACCAGCCCCCCCAAGCGTGTTGTGGCATCAGGTATCCGAGACCCAACTCTACCTCATTTGTGCCTGGATGGAAGCGTAACGGCACATGGTGCTGAAACCAGGATTAAGTAGCTCATTAATGGTAACAAGGTGGTGTGAAGCTGCTAACGGACGGCCAAGGTGTAGCGCACAACCGTCTGATTAGGAGAGTGGGGGCAGTCTGAGCCTTGGTCAGCTAAGGGACAAGAAAACAGCTCTCATTAAAAACTGCAAGGTCACTGTATACCAGTGCCCCTGCATTACATCCGACCATGTACACCGTCCAGTTGGGGTTCCAGTGGAACCAGGATCACCTCCATGTAGTTTGGACATTACCCACTACGCCAGCGTTCCAGGGGTTGAAACCAAATCTGACGTACATTTCACTAGAAAAAAAAAAAGGTTTGAGACCAATATTCTCCAGGCCAGTTGTGCCGCGCTACACTGCACATCTGAAATTAGCACTGGACACGAGCTGCATGGGAATCGCACTGACATCGTGGTCCGTGCTGAACTCACTACACCTTGTCTCATAAACATTGCATGAGGAGAGGCATTAAATCGGATTACAAAGAGAATTGAGAAATGCTCGGTCTCAATTCCAAGATGGACATCTTAGTCAGTGAATTCAGCAGATGTTTTAAATGTCTTTTAATTTCTTGTGTTTATCCATGTTGCAAACACAACACTTGTGAGACTAGTGTTTTATTGGTATCGTGCATGAATACATTTAGATGTCCAAAGCTTGCAAAAAATAACAATAATAACATTAATATTTCTTTATCTACACGATTTTCTGTTTTATAAGCATAAAGTTCTTCTATATAATATTCTTAATAGAGAACATATGATAACGCTTTACATTAAGTGAACCTTCATAATGCACTTAATGTATCATTTATAAATGATCGTTTGGGTTAGCGGCTTGGTTTGGGAATCTTTCAGTGAAAAATAAAATGAATAATTGAGTGGTTTGGAAGTCTGACTAGTGAACCACAGGCAAACTTGGATATTCTATACGTAAAAAAAATACAGCGCATAAGCAGCTCAGTATTAATTTTTTTATACAACATTTTTCATCTATTGCATACTGAGTTTCAGCTTCTTCCATCTGGTCGCAGGTTCATAATTCCCAGGTGTAGGACAAAACGATACAGAAACATTTTTTTTCCCCGGCAACAATTACACTAAGGAATAAGTTATAGGTTATAGCTATAGGATTTTGTTATTTTATTTATATATTTATTATTATTTTTACTGATATTACTGTAGTTTTGGCAGTTTTCCTGATAGTACTGTAGTTTTGGCAGTTTTCCTGATAGTACTGATGGATCCCATATTGTGCTATAATGAGTGATGTGTGATGCGTGTCTTTTGTGTTCCTCCTGTTTGGGTTTGTGTGTGGACTCTGTACTGCAAACAAAATTTACCTTTGGGTACCAATAAAGTAACTTGAAGTTGATTCATTATGCATTCATAGAACATTCATAAGCAGCATGCAAGTACACCGTAGCATCCTAACATCCCTTAACAGCTTTAATGTACATTTATAACAAACATTACATGATTATGCAATTATAATGTATATTATTACTATATGTTGGTTATTAATGTATATTACAGCTGTTAAGGGATGTTATGGTATACATACATGATGTTTATGAATGTTTTATGAATGCTTAATGAATGCATTATGAAGGTATACTGAACGTTTTATGAATGCAATATAAAAGCATTATGAAGGTGCAGTTAATGTAAAGCGTTACCGAACATATTAATGTGGTACAAATATTTAATGGCTGTTTTCCAATAAAATACCTTGAATACAAAAATATATAATGACAACTGTAATAAATGTATGTGAAATACTAACAACCATTAAATATTTTTTAATCAAACATAAGAATCTGTAAACTACAGTGAAACTAAGTAGGCCTAAGTAGTGTATGAGGATGTTAAACATATTAACAAATTCACCAGTATAGCTTTTCCTTGAAACAATCTGGTACCAAGAGAGTTTAAATTAATCATTTGTTGCCAGGCAACTGTGACTTTCAGATTGAAACAGACAATTAATGTCATGGAGAAAATGATGCAAAACGCTCCATTATTGTAAACACTCTTAATCTTTTTTCTTAAAAATTATATTTCTACAAAGTCCACTAATTATTTGATTATCACTCTCAAAATTTTTTAACCTTTTGGCTTTTAAAGATGATGTTATCTTTAGACCAAAACAACCTGCCATGCAGCCAGAACACCAGGAGGACAATTTTACTCCATGTATAACAGAGACAACGGAGTCACACAGCAATCTTACAAACAAGACAAAGAGTGCAAGCTCCACACTGCATGTCTACGATCTGCTTTTTCTGTTAAGCTAGACCCAGCCCCATTTAATTAACCTGTTTAATCTGCTCCTCGTGAAATATTTCTATCATCATAAACTACATTAACAGTCCAGTCACTAGCTGCCGAGGAGCAATTTTTACAATGGTGCAGCACAAAATACTACAGTACTTGTTAATATGTATGAAAGTTTTTTTTGTTCTTTTTTTTTAACATCACTTTATTGCGATGATAGTCTGGTATTTTTTATATGTCTAAAGTGAACACATAATTTTATTATTGTAATTAGATTTAAGAATGTTAGTGCCATGAATGAGCTAACTGAGGATGTTACTATGGTAACTGCCTGAGAATTGGGGATGTCCTAAACGTGATCCACTCAATATGAAAGAATTTGATTTAAAGTGGACATGACATTAGTAATCACGTTTCAGGCTGCATTACAACAAACTGCAAGTCGTGTTTGTGGGTGTGAGATAAAGGACGATTATAAGAAACTGTAGGTACAGCAGAAGATAACAAGTTGAACTTAAAGCCAAATGCTTCAAATCCCAAGATGGGAACACACGTTATATAAACACAAATTATGTGTACACAGTATTGGTCAGCCCTATGAGTGGTTGGGAGGGGGTGCTGTCTTGCTAGACAGGGGATGCTGGTGGTGAAGCTCACCTCGGGCAACACATACTGTGTGTGGAGTTTGTAGATCCTCCCCATGTTACCTTCAAGTGTTTGGTACTCCGGTGTTTTTTTCCTCTCAGTCCAAAAACATGTGGTTAGATCAGTATCTATAACTTGCTCATATTATGTGTCGGAATTATGTGTGGACTTGAGTGCCTGTCCTGCATCACAAAAAGGGCGTGTCCTGCATCCCAAAGAGGGCGTGTCCTGCATCCCAAAGAGGGCGTGTCCTGCATCCCAAAGAGTCCGACGTCCCAAAGAGGGCATGTCCGGCATCCCAAAGAGGGCGTGTCCTGCATCCCAAAGAGGGTGTGTCCAACGTCCCAAAGAGGGCGTGTCCTGCATCCCAAAGAGGGTGTGTCCGACGTCCCAAAGAGGGCGTGTCCTGCATCCCAAAGAGGGTGTGTCCGACGTCCCAGTGAGGGCGTGTGTTGCATCCCAAAGAGGGCGTGTCCGGCATCCCAAAGAGGGTGTGTCCGGCATCCCAGTGAGGGCGTGTGTTGCATCCCAAAGAGGGCATGTCCGGCATCCCAAAGAGGGCGTGTCCGGCATCACAATGAGGGCATGACTGGCATCCCAGTGAGGATGTGACTGGCATCCCAGTGAGGGCATGACTGGCATCCCAGTGAATGTATCCCCTGCCTCATGCCCTGTTCTTCCTGAGCTAGGTTTTAGGCCAACCATAATCCTCTCCTGGATAAGCAAGTATGGACAACTGATGGATGTCCATTTAAATGTATGAGGTACAAATACAGTTGCATAGAAACACTTCACTGGCATTTTACCTTGAAAGGCTACAAAACCTATTCAGCACAAAGAGAAAAAAGGGTTATAAAACACATCCTTTCACATGTTGGCAATGGCTGCCTGGTTACAGCAATCAAGTCTTTATGAATTTAAATTGAGTTGTCAATGCAATAACTAACTCAGTTTTCCTTCCCATTTAATAAATAATGTATACCATAATACAGTATTACAGTAGTACATTATTGATATATTATATAACTCCCCGCAACGACCATAAATATAGATAAAGGAAAACCAAACTTTGAGGCCTTATAATCTTGACAATCCACTGATGAGCACCGGAGTCTGACACTGTCTAGTGGGTTGTACTTCTTCAGCTATGAATATGAGAATGAGCGACTAGATCCTGAGGCAATGTAAACCTCACTAAGCATACTGTTCCGACATTAAAAGGTTTTGCTGGTTCCATGAGCAAGCAGGACCAATTTATTCAGCACCTCCTTGCTCCACTGACTCCGTCAGAAGACAGCAGTAATGCAGCAGGGTGCACACACACCATGCAAATATGCCTGGGAGCCAGATCTGAGGATATTTATATACAATGTATGGAACATTAACCAAGTCAAATTTTTGTCATAAAACTGAGATAAAGAGAACTATCCATCCATCTATCCCATTTCCAAACTGCTTAGCTGGGTGAACTACATTATTTCTGAACGGGCATAAAATAAAAACATTTTAGTGATGCCTTTGCATGGGAAGCACCGAAATTCCACGAGTCATAATTTCATCCCTTCTGGGAAAAGTATTTTTTGGACACTTTTAGACCCATATCATATTTTAGGATTCTTTGCCGATTCTTTGCCTCTGTTTTCACCTTGATGAAACTTTAAAGAATCTGGAATTAGATGACTTGTGTGGGATACAGTGCCTGCCTCCTGCAGATCACTTCCAGACGTTTATTTATTTCAAGCCACGCTGTAGCCGTGTTGCTCTCGTTTCACACTGAGACTCCGCTGCCGACCGGCTGACATTTCGCTGCCTCTCATCCTTTCACTACAACGATGAGGACTACAGCTTTGGCTCGGCCTCTAGAGCTACACAGAGGTGAAACAACTAAGGTGGCCAGTGGACCACTGAAAAGGAGATGAGTGCCGGAAAAAACAGGGCACCAAACTGACAATATGGGATAAAACTACCCCAGAAAGACTGCCTGAAGTGTCATGTCAGAAAGATGCAGACTGTCAACCTTCAACTTCCTCGAGACATAAGGCAAAGTGCAAAAAAACAAAAAAAGCAAGTGCAGTCAATGACAGGTAAATGAAGCCAAAGGACAGTAGCCATAACAACGGAGTGATAAAAAAAGACACATTATTAAGGGTGGTTGCAACAGCAGCCAGATTCTTCTGGATAATATGGCTTAGAAACATGATGTTTTTAAGCAGCAGAAGCCTGCGTAACAAGGCAGGAGTCGCAAACATCAACAACAATCTTCGGGTTGATTTATGCATCTGTTTTTCCCCTCCTACACAAACTGGAAAAGGACTGTCTGTGATGTATCCCCCATGGGGTGCAAATATGCAAAGTAACTCACTCCATCTTTTCATTGACTTTGGGAATATTTACATATAAAGGGTTTCAGTCTAAATGAGATGCTAATCTATGCTGGTTTACTATAAAGAAAAATTAATGTGTTGAAATTTTGAAACCAAAAGTTCATTTATGTAAACAAGGTCAATAAAACAGTTTTTGAGATAACACTAATTATGTATATCACTATCCACTTAATTTATACTTCACTGCCATTTGGTGTTACCTTTGATTAATTTTTAGGTATATCACAACAAAAAGTATTAAATGATAGATTAAGGTTCCACAAATTTTGCTATATGCTGCACAGGATATTTTTTTTCCAATATAGTCAATATTCATTTGTGTTGTTTACTCTCGGATTGGATTGTGGACATTCTAAGGGTAAGAGCCTGGATTCTGCCAGTTCAAGAAAATTATATAAAAAAAACACAGATGACTTTCCGTGAGTCCACCACTTTTTCTCACGCGATGCTTATTTTGCTAAACTTATGTGAATGGAGTTTTTGCAATATGAACTCTATGCAACTTCCTAACAGATTTTTTTTTAATCATTTATGTTTATTTATTTGGCTTTTATAATTTTTAACATTTGATTGGTAAATTACAGGCTGCACAGTTTTTGTGTCTTTCACAGTTACATAAACATATGGAACTTTTTAAAGAAAAGTACAGCATAGTTGTTTTTAGTGAGCTAGCTTCGATACCACATCATTCTCCATCTTGCTGCATGCATGCACACCGTTTGCATGTCTCTTTGTGATGAGGGCAGCCCAATTCCACACTGAAATGTAAGAGTTCGTTGAGCTTGATCTAGGTCACGGCTAATGAGCATATGAGCACAGATGAGATGCCCTGGTAAGCATCACGCTTATTGCTATGGTAGCACAGCTCCACGCTCCAGTCATGAAATTCCTGGCTTGAAAAAAGGCAGAGACTCGGCCGTGGTCTTCACTGGTCACTCTCAGAATGGAGCAGCATGTAACGTTTCTATCTTCCACCGGTTCAACTTTCCGACTGGTAGCTATGGCAACCCAGCAATCTTGCAGAAAAGACAATGCATCTCTTGAGAGATAACTTGACGATGGGGGGGGGAGGAGGATGGGGGGGTAGAATGAGGCAGCAGAAAACTGAAAATCATTTAATGCTGAGAGGAGAGAGTTCATAAAACCCTGAAATGGATGGGTTATGACAATCTAGCCACTATAACCACTGCAAATTTTGTCACTGAGAAGGCAGCAAGGACCACATGGTCCCAAAGCAAGCTGCAAGCTGGAACCCGGTTTTAAGGGATAAATAGAGGTAGAAGTGGTACTATTTGTGTGTTCCTGGAAGATCCAGTTAGGGTGTTCTAGGTCACAAAGCTGATACGTTTAAAATGATCAGTGAAAACAATTAAGACTCATGCAAATCATAAAGTACGTATAGTGATGTTGTGTGGGCAGAAAGAAGGGAACACATTTCATCATACTGTTTATAGAATGTCACTGAAACTTAATCTGTAAATGTGATTTATAGATTTACATTTACATTTACAGCATTTGGCAGACGCCCTTAGCCAGAGCGACTCACATAAGTGCTTTAAGACTTCACAATGAATTTCCTCCCGATACTAGCTCAATAAAACCAA
>JAODUD010000107.1:21059749-21070200 GCA_026784285.1 Stomatorhinus walkeri
ATGACATTGCTCCTTCCAGCACAATAAATATGTCTCACTCCTTTTTCTTAAATAAGTTACACTCTGTGATAGTCGTATTCATGCCTATTTATGACACACCCAAACAAGGATATGTTAGTGTAAACATACCTTTCAGGTCATCTTAAAATATGCTATTCACGTCACCATCCAGTTCTGCTACTCCAAACCGGCAACCAGGCTTAAAAACAGAGAGAAAGCCTTTAGAGGTCTTCCTTCTCCCCGGAATATTATTGCTACAAAGATAATGCACCCTTCCACCACCTCTGCAGTTGAATTATGTTTGGTGTCCATGTTTTCATCCATACTTTACTTTAATCTTGATGTCCTATGAGAGATAAAGAAGACAAGTACGTGAATAAAATCGAAAAAGCATTTCACCTTAATACAGAGGGTCCTCCTTGATGAAAGTGCCACAGCCATGAGCTATCAGTACCAACTTTTCTAATTACTAAAGAAAACTTGAGTCTGAACAATATCAGTGAGATAACACTGGTTTTCTCACTGGTTTTTTCTCCTCTGGGCATGACTTTAATGAGCTTGTGAACCTCGGGAGGTCCTGCTGGATGCTTGTGAAACAAAGCCTCCTTAATCATTCCCAGAGCATACCCAAGGCCAATTTAATTTTAGATGCAAGTTTCCTGTAGTGCGGGTGATGGCTGCGAGGAGCTTCCACAAAAATTTACATTAGTGTTACTCTTTATTGTGATTTTCTCCCACCCACAATAACTAGAAACACTTTTATTAAACACAATTTGCACTCTCGAGTTCACTACTGCAGCAAGTTCTTAATTAACTGTTTCTTTTTATTAGGTTACTGTAGAAAGAATAAAAACATACAAGTTGTGTGTTGTTGACTTGTGTCAAATCTCGGCCAGTGTGTGTTAGAGCCTCCTCCCTGGCAGCAACACCATCAGGCAGTCAGGATCGCTACAGGAAGTTGGCTTATCCGCATACTGAATGGGCACTTGGATCGGCTCACTGGCACAGTTTGGCTCTTATGGGTGTCTGTTTATTAGTGCATAACTTGATGTATCGAAGCCTAATATTTCTCAGAGCATCTTAGCAGGATAAAATCCTCTGATGCACAATAATCTCACGTGCCTTTTTTTTTTTGTTGTTCCAAATCACAGCACAAAAATTCCAGTCATGTCCTCCAACCCTTAATGCAATCCGTCCGAAAGAATCTTTACCCCTCCGACATTCCATGAATCTTGTTAGCGTTCGCTGGATCACAAACAGTAATAATAAATCTTTTTTATAGATCAACATTAGAAAAGGAACAATAGAAGGGCTGCCAAGTATGTTTCTCCCCAACAATTAATTTAAATCTCACTCACTCACACGGACACAGGGGCTTGCATCCCATGCTCTAAATTTCCATCACGGCTTTTCAAAAAGCAGCAGAATCCATCACGCCTTCTAGATGTGAGATACTCTGTGACAGGTGGATAACGCACGACAGGGGAGGGACCAGGTCAGCACATGCACACAGACGGTGCACATCGCAGCCAGCAATAACTCGCCTGCCACTGCCAATATTTCACAGAGTCCAGCAGAGTGGAAGAAGGACAGCAGGTTGTCCGGGGTTTGGCCACAGAGGGCCAACTGTTGAGCAGTTTGATGAAACTGGCGATGCTTTCGTTTAATGAACTAAAGCATATTTATCGGAGAAAAGAGGCAAAGCTGGGTATTGTCTCAGCAAATCCAAGGAGTCACCATCTAAAATTTACACACTAATACATGCCATTTGGCTTTGCAGAGCCTTAGAAGTTTGACACATGCTGTTTCACTCCTCTGGCTGCCAAATTCTCGTGTGATTTAAAATTATTCTTATCCCTAGTTTCATTACAGGTCATGATTCACAGCTATACCACACTTGCACATGAAACTTAGCATGGCCAGCAGATAAGCGACTCATTGGAGCGGCGCATCACATGATGATGATGCTGTTGAGGCATCTTAAAGGGTATGATTGGATTCTATTCACCAGTTGGTGTATTAATTTAGGCCCACTTGCTGGAAGACAGAGGGACACCGACTGGAACAGAATAGCGGTTAGCCTTGTGCTCACCTCATACTTACCTATTCGCCATGCGATTTGTGGCATGCCAACCTTTTTCGACCAGGGACTGCCTGTTCCCATCAATCCACGGCCTCATTTATCCATTCATTTACCATGTGTCAGTTTAATTTACTGCTCAGCAACAAAATGGGGATGTAGATCATCTACAGTAAGTGCCCGTTTGGTCGGAACTGTCCCGCTGGGTGACATGTCAGAACTTCGTGGCTCAAAGGGAACGTCAGAAGAATATTGATGGGGTTTGAGAAAACCCGTGACATTCATTTTTTTTTTGGGGGGGGGGAGGGGTAAGTTCAACTCATTGAAGCCTTTATTCCCATTTTCCAATACAAGGGAGTTTCTTGTAGAAGTGCACGATTGTGATTGCAAAAAGAAAATTGTATGTCTGTTAGAAAGGTGATTCAGTGCAAAAGAATTGTCTGCACTGGCCAAGTTTGACATGGAGGGGAAGCCAGCTGTTTCAACATAAATGTGCAACTGCATTGATTTTCACAACTAACATTATTTGTGAATTGAGACAAACTTGGACTAAGCTTAGTCTCAAATATAAATAAAAAATTAGCTTGACATATTACTTGGACTGTTTGAAAACTTGTGGAACTGATTTGCACTTGGTGTTACAGAATAGATTTATATTAGATTTAAACATGTTTCTTCCCTTTTCTAATGTAATTTCAGTTTATTAATCAAATACATGCACCGGTTAGCCAAATCATTATATCCACTCTCATGTGAAGCAGATAGTGTTGGCTATTTATTGAAAACAGTGCATGTCAAGGTCTGGATTATATTGGATGGTATGTCAGTATTCATAGTGAATGTCTTGAATGCAGAAGTAATGGGCAGGGATTAAGGTCTTGATCTTGCCAACGGCCAAATCATTATGGCTAGACAACTGGGCCAGGGCATCTCTGAAACGACAAGGCTTCTGGGATGCTGACAGTCAGCTACTGAGAGTGGTCAGGAGAAAAAAAAACATACCGCCGATAGGATGTTGGGTGGCCAGGATTTGTCAATGCAGGATGTGAAAGAAGGATCTGGGATTGGCTCCAGACACCCCGCGACCCTAATCAGGACAAGCGGTTACAGAAACTGGATGGATGGGTGGACAATGTAGGTGATACAAATAAGGCAGGAACACTCCTTGCAAACATGGAAGGTGTATAATGTCATAGACCTGGAACAACAGAGTGATGGAACCAGAAAATGTGAGATTAACAGAGACGAATGGATGGATGAACTTAACATACAGTTATAACACACAGAGGCATCTGCCGCCAGAGCAGTTAGTGGAACTTGAAGCATTGTAATTATCAGGGGAGGAAAGTTCAGGTTCAGAAAGTACAGATCCAGACCAAGATTTTGTTTCAACCAAACAGTCGAGCATAAACAGTCACATTCACAGAGAACTCAATTTGTTGGTTGGAACGAAGTCTTCCAACCAACTCTATTTTCTGGACTTGAACTTTCCACCTCTTGTAATTATTGTTTGAAATGGTTACAATATCACCACACTAGAGCTTCTGATAAGTATTTTTTTGTAATGATAATGTGCTACTTGGAACGAATGAGCACCTAATTTGAAACAGCGGACAGGAATACTCATTTAGTTTGAATACTGAAATATACAGCAACAAAAGGGCATGTGTTTCATTCCCAGTATAAGCAAAAAAACAAATATATAAAAAATGTTCAGTGTAAGAATGCAGAATGGATCGCAGCATTTCATGTGGAAGTGTGATAACAGAGGCTGGTTTCCCAAAATGGCACATAAGTTTATTTTATGCTTCAAATAAAAAAAAAATCCATTTGCCAAGCTGTCACTAGTTGTAACTGAATTAAGAATTTACACAAATAAGCAGTGGTTACTGCTCTTGCACTTTAATTGACTACATTAAAATTATAGTTGTATTCAATAAAATCCATAAGCCTAAGCAAGATTATATGATGCCGACTATGGCCCTGATTAGCATGCTTAATCTACATAGCTAACTTAGTATACAAGGCTGGGACCACAGGGACACTGCTCCTAGCTGAAAGCTGATTGGCCCCCAGAGTGGCTCCATCCCCTGTCACTCACCAATTCAAAACATACCATTGGTTAGTGATAAGGTTGAATTATGGCCCCTCTTTTGCCTCCCACCTTTGGTGTTAAAATGCAGTAATGTTCCACTATTGTTAAACAAACCAGTAAGCTGAGTAAAAGTAAGTCTTAGGTGGTTTATTAAACAACTGCTGAGGCATCTGAATCAGTGATACTGTTACGTGCTGAAATACGGCACGGAACGGAGACAGAGGAGCGGGAGTCCAGGAAGTCGGGGAAACAAAGGATTTATTGGGGAAATCTATTGGGGTCTTGCGGGGGAGACAGTCGGGCAAGCGGGACAAACGGGCAGTAACGTCAATGACAGGACTGGGGGAAGATGAAGAGAGAAGTGTTTAAATACACCAGACTACTTTGAACGAAACTAGACACAGCCGGTGACATGGGGATTCCACACGATGCAGTGAGGGAGGGGGGGCGTAGCACACGAGGATCAGACGAGCGGGGCATGACAGACACAATATTTGGTGTATATCCTCCTGAGAGCCCACTTTCAGGTGTCCATTGTAGTGGACATTTTGTGTTTGCATCTATATTTTCACTGATGTAAGGAAACGTATTTATTCCTGTTCTACACTAAAGAGGAAATTAAAAATACTGTGAAATTAAAAATAAAAATTAATTTGAAAAAATCTGAATTGTAAGCTGTCTTATTTCCTCCAAAGACAAATAACCTAAAATTGAAGGATACTTTTTTCCTTGGGTCTCAGGAGGATATTTAGGAGTTTTACTTACACAAAAATCTGAGGGCAGAAGGAAACAAGGTTCCGAGTGACAACCAATCATATTGTAGAAGACGTCGATCTAAGCAACTGCAAAAGACAGGGCCAACCAATCAGATGCGTTGGTCCCACCTCCTCTAGTTGCTTGGATCCACCTCTTGAACAATCTGACTGGTTACCTCTCTGAACCAATCATTTATCCTTCAGCCATCAGAACAGAACATCTTCCACAATATTTATATTATACAGCTATGCTGTTTATTTGATTTGAGTAATGATTTTTTTTTTTTTTGGGGGGGGGAGGTCAGTGACATTTCATTAAGAAATAAGGAAAGAGTTAATGCTAGAGACAGCTATCAAACTTGACATGTCAGCCATGGTGAGACTGAAAGAAAGGTAAAGATGATTTTTTGTAAGTGAACGTTTCTGTCAGCGGTATCTGATGAAACCAGAGCCAGTGAAGCAGGTAGCATATTAATAAAGGAAATTAAGCTGTGCTTGAAAGACTCCTCACAGCACAGGTGACTCGTCGCATTGGAAAAGGTGCTCAACGTAAAAATGGGTACAATTACTATATATGCAAGTTGCACTGGCAAAGCTGGATTGGCCAGTTAGCTGGAAACTGTGCAGTGGTACCAAGAGACTGACAGTCTGGGGTCAGGCAAATCAATGGGGTGGTTTCTGGTTCTGTGGGATAAAACTCAGTGTTGCTGGTTCAAATCCCATTAGCTGGTAAAGTGATTTCTCATAAGTAGCCCTTTCAGAAAAGCCCATAACCTTAATTGCTCCAGGTCCTGGCTCACCCTGCTTTCTCAGCCATGTGTGGCTTTAGTGGAAAATGCAGCCTGTTAAATAAATGTAAATAACTAAGGCATGTGCTTCATAAGTTATTACAACAGGAGATATAATGTACAAATAGGTCTTTCATAATGGGCGAAAAGACTATGGTACAAGCAGGTGGGGGATGGTTGCCTTCCGGAGATTTTGCCAACTGGGGGGGGGGGGGTTTCCTTACACCTCAGTAGATTCAGCTGACCAACATAAATCTTGGGGGGGCTCCGTGGTTCAAATTACAGAGGAGCTAAGGGGAGCTCATCTCCCCTGAAAAGGACACGAACTCCCCTGAGACCTTTAGGGGGAGCTCTATAAAATTTTGTGTTATAAGCAGTTCTTCCCCCACCCCAAACGTTAAGGTTCCAGAAATAAAATAATGCCTGCAGTAGTAATAGCAGAATGTTTTTCACAGTAACTCCGTTACTGACCGAGCTGCCGTGCACTTGAATGTATTCGTGTGAATGTGACCTGGGAGGCGGTGCTGCACACTGGACAATAGGGCTCCCCAAGAAGCCACTGTGTAATTCAAACACTGGGGGGCTCAATCCCAAAACTGTACTGCCTGGCTACAAGACCGTGGCACTGGTGTCTATAGAGAGCCTCTTCCCTTCCAATTTTGCATTACCATGGAAGCAACCCTAGCGCTTGCATTAAAGGTTCCACTGCAGTTCATTCTCAGTCACGAGGGGTTACAATGTAGCTCATTTGTTCTCATGGGTAATGATTTTCAGGTCAGTTGTGATGTGCTACAAATTAATATTTTACTACAGCAGAAGATGGATGTGTTTATGTTATTGCATAGCAATTCAGTGCTTTTTTAACATCCTATTTTGTTTGTTTTGGATTACATGTCTACCATATGGTCTAATCAAGTTAAACTCGCTCCACCTGTCAGGCTTGGCAGGCTGTCCAGTTTTACGGTTGCAGTTGTCGAGTCATACAAATAGGATCTCCATGTGTTAACATACATGGTGGAATCTTCTTCACATGTTCACATTACACCTTAAACAGAAGCATCTGAGAATGAAAAGCTTCGCTAAAAATCTTTATATTAGGCATAAAAACTAATGCTAGTCTGACCCATATAAATGAAGAGTTGGACCCTATTATCAATGATGAGTTTAGTTCTTTCTTTTCTGTCAAGTCCTTCTTACTGAGAATTGTAACATTTAGATGGATGCCGATGAGCTGATGTTGCCACATGACAACTGTCTCAGGTATCCCAGTATGGTAGCAGAAGAACTTCGTCCTGTGCTGTGCAAAGCCACTTCCTGTTTAAAGAACCACTTGGCCTGATGTGCTTATTGTGACTCAGCGAACTTTATGCAATTAGTTTTGTTTATTGAAGAAACAGATAGAGTAGCCAAACCATCTTAAACCAGGGAGTTCTACCCAACTGGCATATAAGGCGATAAGCAGTCGATGGTATTTTAGGCAGCTGACAGATCAGAGTGCACCACAGTGTGATGTTCAAAGGATGGTACTCCATTGCTATACCATATTGGTTAACAGTGTGTTACTCCAAGCATAATGCTGTGTATTTCCACAGAACAGCATCCCGGTACTACAGTCTTCAGCATAGACGCAGAGCAGTAACCTCCACTCTTGTTCAATGTTTTTCTTATACTAGCCAGTAACACTTTACTTAACGGGGCACAAATACTTAGTAATAACTTAGTTACTACTCAAGTACAAATCATGAATTAAATCATGAACAGATATAGTTGCTACATCTGATGAAAGATGCATCACAATCCATTAATGAACAAACATTAGTTCAGTATTTAGCTTGTGTTATTCATGACTTGTTCCTTGAGCAGTTATTGAGTAGTTCACAATAGTTTACAGAATTAGATATAGTAACAAATATAGTAACTACTTGAGATAAGATGTGCATCACAATTCCTTAATGATAAATGAACATAAGATCAGTAGTAGCGTCATGAACACAGACATTCTGAAGTACTTGTAGCTATCATGCAAGGGTACTTTGTAAAATGTTTGAAGATTCTACAGCATGCTCTTCCACTGATGTTTATAAGACTCCCACTACCTGGCAAAGTAACGACCATTTCTGAACTCAGTGGACTGATAGAGGCCTACGTCCTTTTATAACCCATTTCAGTCTTGTGAGCTTCAACGTTTCTTCTGAGTTCCTTTTAAATCTCTTTCAGTCAAATCAAATAGCACTTAAATAGAATTCTGTTAGAAGTCTGACTATAATCGGTCACTAAAAATGTATGGCAGGGCAGATCACACCCACACCTGAGTAATTCCAACACCTGATACTGGTTACCATCTGGTCAAGAGGCCATTGTTCTAAAAGGGTGAGATAAAATCACATTTTAGGAGTTATTCATGCTGAAATTCAGATAATTTCCATTGGGTTCACAAATGTTCTCTTGCAATTGTATTGAGATGGAAAATGGCAATCAGGTTTGTGACTTTTAAGTTTTAGAAAGTAATTAAATTTTATTACCTTAAAGTAGAATCATTTAGGCAATCATTTTTGAACCAGTATTCCACTGCAATAAAAAAAGTTCAAAAATATAATGCTGTATATTGTGTTTACATCATTCTGATTTGATTCTTTCATATAAATTTAGCAATGGATTTATTTTGTATAAGTACTTTCATCCTTCTGTTTATCTTATAAATACTTATTCTGATTACGGTCATGGCAGGTCTGGAGCCTATCCTGGCCAGCAAAGGGCATAATGCTGACGTACGCCTGAGACAGGATGCCAGTCCATCAAAGGGCACGTACTGTACACACACTCACACATTACATCATACATGGGCAGCTCAGACACCTCCCATCACCAAGCTGTTTGCTTTTGGACTACAGGAGGAATCCCACATTGACATGAAAGGGGCATGTAAGATTTACACCCCCCAACTCTGCAGAAGTGAAGCAACAGTGCTATCCATTGAGCCACTGCGCCAGACACAAACGAATTGAGGAATTTAATAATTGGGTAAAACAAACATTTTGGGGGAACTCTATTTCAAAAAATGCTCATCCTATCATTAAGTGTGGTTGAAGAATACTAGTCAAATACTACTGGTTACTTTTCTTGAGAGGACATGAATAATGTAGTAGTACATGCTTACTTAATGCGTTAATTAACCAGTAACTGCTTGCTTGTTCATCATTCATCAATCATGACAGTGCATGTATTTCATTCAAGCACTATATTAGTTAACAGTTAACTAATTAGTTAATAATGGTAAGACAACTTGAGGGGTAAAAAATGACTACAGTCAATTTTATCCATGTATGAATTTTCCAGGTTAATATACTCTAACTAAAGAATATATAGCTTAATCAGTTGGCTAATGACAAAACGCATTTACACAACCTGGTTATGCAAATTATAAATAGTAAAGAGAGAGCATGCAGTATTACTGAAAAGCAACTCTGAAGATTCAGAATAATCATATAATCTGCTGTTTAATGTACAGTAGATACAAATGCTATGGAGTCACATAAAACAGTCATCAATGAGTTTAATTTTCTTAAAGGTTTGATTGTTTTATTTTAAGTAGGGAGAGCACAGAAAAAATATGATACCGCTGTGTGTCATATATGCAGGGTTACCAACTTTGGTCAGCTGGCTGGAGTGAGATTTTCAAGACAAGTCTGCACACACATACACGCATTTACATGTATGTAACAGTTTTATTACCTTGTAAACAGTTTGTAGGGTTTGCAAACTACACCAACACTTTTTATGTAACTAATTTTAGGTTTATAATGGATTAATATAGATTTGCTGTAAGATTTCTTGCGTAAGCATGAGAGTCTGGATGCGTGAGTGTCACACCAGCGTGTGAGAGTTGGCAACCCTGCATGCATGTCTGTTGCTCCGTGTGGAGAGTACAGCACTGAAATGCATCTTTTCCACACACAATTAGGCTTAAATATGCTGTTTAGGACTGAGTTTCTGCAGTTTCTTCGTATTGCTTCTGTACTACCAAAATAATAATAAAACACACCAGCATGATATCTGGTGCTTGCCCCAGCCCAGCATCACTTCATGTCATTAAAGGAATCAATAGGGAGGAACAGGCCATGCATTTTATCAAAAACATCACTAGTAAAAGAAATAACATACCAGTTAATATGATATGAAGTACTTCCTTCACAGTATAAAATATCAATTTATTTCCACATCTTCATCATCAACATTTATTTATTTTGTCATGCCCACCTCGAGAATGTGGCAGAAACGGCTGCTCCTAATTAGCACCACCGGTGATCACCCTATTTGGCCCTATTCAGCTCAGTGCTCGATGTGAGGTATTGTTGAGTGTTCACATGAGACTTACTGAGTGAGCTAACCCTTGTCTTTGTCTAGCCCTGATCTGCCCTGCTTGTTCTACCTATCATACCCGTCTGCTCTGCCCCATTCCTGCCCCCAACCACCCCGGCTTCCAACACTCTGGCTCTGTGACCCCGATTCTGGCCCTGCCTCTCGATTGCTTGTCTGGTTGCCCATCCCCGACCACCGCAACTCTGACCCTCCTGTCTACGTGACCCCGACTAACTCTGACTCTCGATTCCCTGTCCGGTTACCTGTCCCTTACCACCCCAGCTCTGACCCTCCTGGCTACGTGACCCCGACTAACTCTGACTCTCGATTCCCTGTCCGGTTACCTGTCCCTTACCACCCCAGCTCTGACCCTC
>JAODUD010000107.1:21103997-21119916 GCA_026784285.1 Stomatorhinus walkeri
GTATTATTATAATAATTATTACCACGCATGTTGTTATTATTATTATTATTATTATTATTATTATTATTATTATTATTATTATTATTATTATTATTGTTATTAGTCCTCAGAAAATTTCTTGAAAACGTATTCCATGAACTGGATGAATTTTCTATGTTCTTCAAATGGTGAAAGAAACAAAATCACGATATATTAAGAATTAAGAGATGTTGCATTTGGACTTTTGTAAGACCAATCGTGAGTCCCCGCCTACCTTACAGGCGTCTTTTCCCCCCGCAGAGTATCCAGCACATATCATATTAGACGTGATGTTACCCCCGAAGGACTGGCTGCTGTTGCAATGGACGGCAGAGACGATAGGAACCTTCACAGTACGGAGGGTGGCAGGGATCTGGGCCCCAGTGGAGCTGGTGTAGCCCCAGCCGGACACCCGGCACACTCGCCCCTCTGACACCGAGGCTCCTTGACGGGGCAGGGGGGCCACTGTCACGAAGCTGTTCAAGCGCACGGGGACCTTTAACTGGAGAGGGGAGAGCAAGCAGGCAACTCAGGTGACATCTCTGCATCAATCACGTTAGAGCAATGTTGCGACTCAATTTCCAAGTGCAGGACACGGTCAGTAGTTTTCATTTACACTGTGATATGTGTGGATGTATTTGCATTTCACAGACATTCAGTCATTTTTTGCAAATTATCGATCTATAAACTGGTTTCCATTTCTTGACAGAATTTGTAGATATTTGAATTTACACTTAGCAGTGTTTTTTTTTGTGCTTGTATTGAGCAATTCCATTCATCTAATATGCACTTTTACGCCCCTGGAGTGACTCAGATAAATCTGACAATGAAACACTGCTGGGTTATAAATATGACAGCACAGTAAGTGGCAAAGTGAGAATATTGGCCGCAACATCACGTTTCCAGCCGAGCTTTGAACGCAAAGTGCACCTCAATATGGTGACATGTCCGGGCATCTGTTTTGATCAATCAAGAGTTGTTCCTAAGGAAGCCTTACAACCATTGCAGAGTGAATGCGAGTACACGCTGTACTACGCCATGTGACATATGTGGGTGTACAAATGCCGATTCCTTCAAAATATCATGCACACAACCTGATGAAAACCATACAACACAACCTAAGAGCAAACTTCGAGTTCACGTTTCATGGCCTTTGTTTCTGCGATGCGCTACTTCTCATTCTCTACATTAATAAGAATGACATCTTTTCATGACCTTACAGGTTTATCTCCCACCCTTATCAGCATGATGTCTGCGTTGTTGGTGCTCCTGTTATACTCTGGATGGGGAAGCAGGAAACGTGGAGTAAAGAATTGCTCTGTTCCTTCATACACTGACAGGGAATAGTCTCCTGCCACAATGACCATCTGGCTGGACCTAGGAGAAAAAAAGAGCTATTTTGTACCCCCAGTCCAAATTAAATATGTAGCATTCGGCTGAACGAAACATTAAACCCTTTCTTCCTACTAAACCATTGCTCTTTTCTTTGATGTCTTTTCAGGGGAAATAATTTATTCTTGGATAAACCAAAAGTCAGCTTTCATTTCTGAGCTGTGTGTGACTGCTGCTCTTGACTTTTGTGATGTATTACCTCCCCTTGGTACATTTCCCCTCAGTGCATTTCCCCTCAATGCATTTCCCCTCAGTGAATTTCTCCTCAGTACATTTCTCCTTAGTACATTTCGCCTCAGTACATTTCCCCTCAGTGCATTTCCCCTCAATGCATTTCCCCTCAGTGCATTTCCCCTCAGTACATTTCCCCTAGGTACATTTCATTTCCCCAGGGTCCCTCTTCCCACAGTACATCTCCCTCACTAGATTTTGGCACCCAATTGAGAGGGAGGTTCCCCACAGTACTTTCGTCACAATCAACCGGTTGCAGATGCAGATAAAATTGATTTCTTTACATTCTTTTTGCAATCTTAATAACATTTATTGAAACTCCTCACACAACCACCCCCCCTCACCAGTGTCTCTGCAACCCCCACTTTTTGGACCCCTGTACTGGCCTTTAAGTGGGATTACGCTTACAATAGGTTTGGGCACAAGCCTTCTTTTGAGACACTGCAGACACATTCTCCAGAAAGGTGACTGTGTCTGTTACTAACTAGAGTTAGGGGTCCGAAGGTGAGACAGTGAGCTCTTTAAGTGTAAAACATGGAAGGGGTTAAGGGCATAAAGTCATCCTTGTCTTATATCCTCTGTGCCTCAAATGGAAGGCAGACAAATAATTTGTTGTTGATGGAGCTACAGTACCAGAGATTCTGCTGATAGAGCTCAGTTAGATTACAGCAGGTTGAGTCTGGTGAATTTTACAGTGTTCTTTTGTGGTTTTATGAAATGGTTCTGCACAAATTTAATTATCTCTTCAACATCCTTTTATATATTAGTGTCACTCAAAATCTTTACTAAAATCAAGTAGATAATTCTATTATAAAAAGCAATGGAAGCTAATGACAAGGTTAGATACAAGCAGCAAAGCAGTGACACTGCAAATCCCTGTTATTACAAGCTATATAAGCCATAACATAGGAAGTGCCGGTTCAACAAATAAATTATGTAATCCTGGAAAATATTGTAAAAGCCCAAATGTAAAAAATTGAATATTGAATTGCATCCACTGAAAATGCATATAAGTAAAACTTGCAGCTCACCCGATGTTACAATGTGCTGCCGTCAGCAACCAGTACTTGTTGATTAAAGATCCCCCGCAGAAGTGCTGCCCTTTGTCATTCTGTATTGACACTATGTATTTGATGGAATGGGGTGCAGGGGCATATCCTCCCACGACGCGGCTCTGCATGAAGTCATAGCCTGGAGCAGAAAGTGAAACGGACAGCTTGGTACCCAGGCAACGTGGTCGATGGTCAAGAACAAGATAATGGAATCATATCTGACTTTAAGCTAAAGAGCGCATTAGCTAGACTAAACTGACTAATATCTTCAGAACAAATAAAATGTACTTTCAGCAGAATGTGAAAACATATCATTCACATTCTCCTCAATGAAAACACATACTTATTCAGTTTAAATTGAAAAGGTAATGGACTTGTTATTGGTCTGTGAAACATGTACCTGTGCCTGTGTATAGTTTGTGTAAGACACTCCTATTTATTAATGAAATCTGCAGTTTCCTTCTGGATTAACAAAGTGCCTATCTATCTATCTGTCTATCTATCTATCTATCTATCTATCCCTCCTTCATGCTTAAAAGTTCAAAGTTTATTCCATTACAGGCAGCAAACGTCAAACTGATTTCAATGTAATAATCCATTGCTTTCACCAATAAATGTCACTCTATTCCCCTACAGCCACATACATGAACAGTTACATCATCTCGCTTTCCTGATGTCATATGTCTTTCCTTTCAAAATGGTCTTTTTAGCGCTTGAAAAAATGTTAATGCGTTATATGGTTCTGTGGGTATAGCTCTGATCCAGCTTTTACTAAACTTTTACAAGAATTAATGTCCTGTCTTGTGAGAATGTTTTCTTGGCACATTCAGACACCTTGGCTCCCATGGTGCAGATTGGGTCACTGTCTGCCTATCATAGTAAAAATCACAATTTTACTCACCAGATTTATAGTGACTAGAACAAAATGGACAGAATGCCAAAGCTTTGATTTCATAAAATAGCAAAGGTTAATAAAATAGACTTGTTTCCCCTCAGTACATTTCTGTGCTAAATTAAAATCCGGTGCTATAAAACCAAGGACCAAATATATTCACACAGTAACCAACTTACAGACAATAAAACAATGAGTCAGTATAAAATATTTTTCAACTCTCTGAACAAACACAAGAAGGGATTTCTGCAGAAGAAGCTACTTTTCAATTGTGTTGTATTCCAACACAGAGTCATGTGCAACAGGCTGTTCAAAAGATAAATTTAAGTTACTTAAACTACTGACGGCCACACACACACACACTCACAAAGGTACTTACAGCTGACAACAATAAGCTCCAAAAACATACATTTCAGTCCCAACAAAAGGTTCATTGTGAAACACTAGCGGAAAGCAGAGAACTGACGCACAGTGTCTTTGTTGGCACTAAGATTCCTCTGAGGGAGAAAGGATCACATCAGCAAAGTGACTCAGGTTTCTTAGTTCCGATTTCCGTCTCCATGGTCACCCTGCCGTTGTACAATATAGGATTCATAAGGTGTCCTTTCCCACTCCAGCCTCATTCTGGCTTTCCACTACCCCCCACAGAACCTTGCACCATGTTCCCTTACAGAGTCACTAAAAATAATTTACAACAACTTTCTCTTTCCTTCCCTTTTAGCATGAGCATCAAACTATAGTTACTGGTAAGAGGCTCTTATAGCATCACATAAGGGATTTGGTGCCACTCAGCTTCTATTCAGATGCATTGATGTTTTTTTTTTAAAGAATCAACTCATTTTAAGTACAATCTCTCCATTGGAACTAGGCCTGGACTAGGCCACTCCAAACATAAATAGTCTTGCTTACCTATTTTCAAAGATATCATTCTGTTAAGCTACTGATTATTGTCTTGCTTCACTAATGATACCACTAATGTATAGGTGGTTAATTTTAGAATTGTTTACATGATGCAGAATTTATCATTCCTTCATTGTTGGGAACTTATTCAATGCTCTGTTGCTAAGAGGTTTTTACTACTGTACGTGCTGCAGGGTTTGTCACATGACATACTGAGGCCCATATTGCCTGCAAAGTTCCACTCTTGATTAACCTTTTCAGAGAAAATAAAAGTATTTACTTGCTTCCCTCTGAGCCACTGTTCCTGTCTAGTTACTTTATGTATTGTTCAGTTACATTCTAATGGAATAATTACGAATGTTGAATGCTGACAGTAGCTGAGTGTGATCCCTGGATGTTGATTCAAGCTGTTCACGTCATGTCAGGCTTAATGCCCTTCTGGCCAAGGTTCGGGTGTCTTTCCCCCATCTGGCTAGAAGGTGTCGCTGGCCATTCTGTTCAGTGTGCCCTTGTGTGTTTATCCCTGCTCCACAGACCGCCTCATAGCTCTGTGGGCTGAATGTGCGACTTTGTGGCAGGTGTGGCTTCAGTATTCATTACTTGTTTATTTTCCCCTAGCGTTTGGTATTATTTTCTATGTTTTGCTTTGTGTCTCTGTTTAAGTTCTACCCTGCTAGTGCCTTGGTTAATCATTTTGTCTGCTGTTCCTAGTCTTTCCTAGTATCGTTAGCCCTCAGTGTTTATTTATGTTTCCTAGTCTCCAATGCTTGTTCATTGCAATACGCCCACCTATTCCTTGTTGCTCCTTGTGATTGGTTATTTTGCTTAAGGTTCTCACCTATCCTGCGACATGTCTCATTTATGGTGTGTTTAGTGCCTGCTTCTGTTAGTTCCTTCTTGGTTCATTGTGATTGTTTTCCTTGTATGACTGTTACCCTGTGTTCTGCTGATTCCTGGTTAGTAGTATTCCCTGTTGCGTATTGTAGTTTTCCTGTGTTCCTTCTTGCCTTTAGTATAGAGTTCTTGGTGTTGCTACCTAACGTAATTGCTGCTTCATCAGCTCTTATTTTAAGTACAACCTCTCAATTGGAACTAGGCCTGGACTAGTGGTTCGAGTCTCCACCTGGGTTACATGTGTGGAGTTTGCATGTTCTCCCCGTGTCGTCATGGGGTTTCCTCCAGGTTCTCTGGTTTCCCCCCACAGTACAAAGACATGCTGAGGCTAATTGGAGCTACTAAATTTCCCATAGGTGTGCATGTGTGAGTGAATGGTGTGTGAGTGTGCCCTGCGATGGGCTGGCCCCCCATCCTGGGTTGTTCCCTGCCTCGTGCCCGTACCTTCCGGGATAGTCTCAACAAACACTTGTTGTTATTGGTCATTTTCATGGAGAAATTAAGAGTGCTGTCTAATTTCATAAGGGGGGGCTAGTAAGTTGGGCCCCCAAATTACATCCAATGTGAAACAAGTGAAATGGTCATCGGGGGGGCGGGGGGGGGCTTCTAAGCAACGCTTTGCCTGGGGGCCCTGAACATAGTGCTAAAAACCTAATAAATGTCAGAGTAAATCCGTATCCTTTAAGACAAATGTGTAGATATACTTTAAAAAGAAAGTAAATCCCTTACATTTCTATATATTACATATAAATTAAATGACTGGACTCTTAGGGGGGGGGGTATAAATCTTAAAAATTTGTCAAAAATCAATTAGTACCTACCACGCAGAAGCACACAATGGTGGGGGTGTAGCGCCGATTTGCTGTCTTCCTTAGCTTATGGCTTGTACCCTGCAGTAATGACTCCTTTTAGGGCTGACACCTCAAAAATCCCGGCCTTCACAGTCATGTTCCACACCTGGGTGCTGACTGAGTGCTTTTTCTTTATTTCAGATCACCAGACCCGACCCTGAACCTGTCTACATAAAAAGGGGTAATGACTGCTTTGCATATAGTATAGTCATCCTGCTATATGCCTAAGCTTTTACATTCAAAGGTCGCTAAGGCAGTTTCATCCATTCTGAAAGCCCACAAAAGGATCATTTTACTGGGTGTCACGTGATCGGGGTATAGGGATTTCAGTTATGCTGTTTCCTCCTACAGGGGCATGTCTTTATGTATACAAAAAGGTAAGAAAATACCACACAGCCACAGTGGACACAACACTACAGCCCATGACCCTCTGCAGGTCTAGAAACAGTGTCAGACAAAAGTGATATCGAAAGGGGAATCCTTTCAACCCTGGCTGAATTCAAATTTTTATTGTATCACCAAACAATATCTGTTTTGGCCTTTGAATTTACCCGAAGTTAGTATTAGATCGCTTTGTTAGCAAGACCCTTTACTAGAACACCCTTCTGTTACATTCTGCCCATCACGTCCACCTAACCCTCCAGTCTCCTCCCTCACACGGCCCTGATGGGACACCTGATGTTTGTTGCCTCTTATTAGTCGGTGTATAAAAGCACCCGTTTGTACCATCTTCATTAGGTTGGCCTAAACCTTATTGCTGCATGTTCCCTCTTGATTTTCGGTCCTCCGTTTTGACTCCCCCCCCCGATCCAGTCTATTTCTAGTCTTTGTTTTGTTGAGTTCAATAAAACCCCTTTTGTTTTACCACAACACCTGCTCTTGAGTCATTTGTGGTACGACACCTGCTTCATAGTTAAGTTAACTGGTTATTCAACCTTTGTGACCAAGGCTTTGAGAAAACATTGAGCAAAGTTGGCAACTTTACTATTTTGAATGTGTTGTTGAAGATGGTGAGCATTTTCAGATTCCATGTTGTTGCTTTTACTATTATTACTATTATCATCATCTCACGCTCCACATGATCTTGTTTTTGTGGCAGTGGAAGTGAAAAGCTTCGAACGGCATTTAATTTACATACTCTTTTTCATGTAAACCAAAAAAGGATTATGTAGATACACCAGTTAATCAAACCTGGTCTGGGCTATGGAAGGAAATGTAAGCACCCAGAGGAAACCTGCATGACACAGGCAGACCATGATAACTCCACTGGGCATACTGGAGCCCCCAGCCCCAAAAGGGCATAGCTGCAATGCAACCCATTGACCCATCCAAGCTTAAGATTTACAAGTATCCAATATTATTTTTCCTACATTGATTATCAATTTGTTAAATATACCAATAATGTTGGCTGTTTGTTATCTGTGTATTGTCTGAATTAGATGACAGTGTCGAAATAATACAGTTCTTACAACCAGATTCCTGCTATTGGAACTCCCATGACGCTACCTCTCATGCAAATGAACTTCCCTGCGCGATCAGTAAAAGGTATCTTACCTTAATTAACTTCTTTAAAAAACATGGCACAATATTGTATTTTTAGGCACACAAAATTCTTCACATGCCACATAAAGCACTTTGTGTTGTGCGGATGGAGAGGTGTCCGATTTCTTCGTACCGCTAGTCGACAATGAAAAATAAGGAGAAATCAAAAGACGGAGTTAAGTTGCTGGTGGGCATATAGAGTCTTTGTCATTTAAACGTCCTTCCTATTTCTTTTGTTCCTAGGGAAGTCCATGCATTTATGGAAAGCAATAGTGTGCCAGGCAAACGTAGGTACCTGATCATTTTTGGGCTACTTAATAAAAGACAAGAAGTCATCTGATGTCCCATAAGCGTATGTTGTGCAATAAGGGTCTTAGGTGAGTTTAAATTCTTCGCTGTCTTTATACTTCAAGTGGTCCTTTAGCTCTCTCTCTCTCTCTCTCTCTCTATATATATATATATATATATATATATATATATATGTGTATACTGTATATATCTTTTTGTTTAGCATCTATGTCTATTGTTTACAGTACATCGGAATTTAAATTTCCAAATGTACTATCTAACAACCTTATAATACCAATACATAAGGTTCCTAATTGATGTTGGACTTATATGTTGTGCTGAATTCACAATGAACCTTGGTAGAACATGATGAACTTGTTCAGGTACAAGTCCTGTTTACATCAAGCATAGATCAAGCACAAAAATATCCCCAAATCATGGGGCTGGAACTTTGGATGAATTCATAATCGAACATTAAATTTAGAAACTGTCACTATGGCAACTTCTTATTGTTAAAAGCTGTTTTAAGTCATTTTGAGGCTAGTTTTTTGCACCTTTTTTGTTTTGCAATCATTGTCTGTGCTGGGAGAAGCAAACATGACAAAGACCTTCCACTCTGTCGTGCTGCTTGTCACAATTGTCACAATCGGAGGTAAAGACTTCTGTTCCGCACACCTACACTTTGTGGGCTTTTATTTATATGAATAATTTAACAATGTTGCCATATATTAATGCTGATAGCCATTGTGAATTTTTTAACATTCAAAAGAATTAGATGCTTGCATCAAAAAGATGAAAATATTTTGTCTCAATGAACATACATTTCTTCTCAGATAGATATATTCTTATGTTTTTAAAATTATCCTTTCAAAAGGAATCTGTCTTAGTGCAGTAATGTAAAAAGTGAACGCACTGGATTTACATGCTCTGTGCAGATACAACTGTCACGTCCTAAGGGGAACAAAGACAGAACTGAGGGAAACAGGACTGAGAAACATGTATATGTCACAATAATGAGGGACTGATACAACTGAGGTGTTGACATTTACCACATGAGGACTGGGGATTATGAACAGGACACAGCTAGGAAGCAATGGAAGGGTTCTGCCGGACCTGCAGTGACCCCAGCTGGCAATACTAGAGGATGGACCAGACAGGTTGTGACAGATCCCCCCCCTCCCAAGGTTTTGATTTTAGTCATAGGAGACCCTACCACAACCAGGATGGGACAGACGGGACCAAAGACTGGATAGGACATGGCCATATCAACAGAGCACACAGGACAGACACCAGACCAAAGGGACAGAGACCAGATGACAACGGACCCAAGGAAAGAAGAAATACATAGGACTGGACTGGGTACACAGGGTAACACTGAGCACAAAGAGTGGATACCAGGTAAGACACGAAGGGCAGAACCACAAGGGCAAGATCACAGGTCAGAGATGCAACAGGAGAAACCAGAAACACCACAAACTCCAAGACAAGTAGAGGGACAAAAGAGACTGGTATGGAGAGACAGACAGAAACACAGGATGTAGGCTGAAGCCAGATGGTGAGACGAAAGGGATCCAGGACAGGGAATCAGGCAAGACCAAAAGGAATGGGGAGCGTCTGTGGAGTGCCCCGATCCCTGGGTGGCCAGACAATGAATGTTGGCCATGGCGGGACAAAAGGCTGGTCACAGGTGGAACAGCAGGACTGGGTCAGGAGGGCCAGAGGGCATCAAAGAGCCAGAGGGCACCGAGGGGGCAGCTGGGCCAGAGCTGGATTGTGCACCGGGTTCCGTACCCTTTACCTATGCAGCAGAGCGGCCCAGGTGGGACGGGGTTCACCTATCTCCCCCTCCAGGAGATGGAGCCTCTGCCAGCTCCTCCCTTGGGCCCAGTCCTCTGGAAGGGTATTCTCCGGATGTATCCAATCTAACCTGGCAGCAACCGGGGAGTCGGGCGGCAGGCTAGCAGTAACCTGTAGGGGACCGTCGGCGGCGAGTCAGGAGACTGCAACACGGGAGCCGCCAGGACACCAGGAGACGAGGCAGGAGCTGATGGGATGGCAGGAGATGAGCAGGGCACAGTGGGGCAACTGGAGGCAAGCAGGGAGCAGCCGGGGTACTGGGAGCGACCATTGACATTCTTTGCATGACAGCAGACGAAATAGAGCTGGCTGTGCAGCTCAGAACAGTATCCGAACCAGAAGCATGGTCTCACCTAGGTCAGGTTCGGGTGGCACGGCTACTGTAGGGCCAGGTGTGAGCAATGTGGCCCTTCCAGGGACGGGAGCCTGGGACATGGGCAAATTGGCCCTCTTGGAACTGGGAGTCTGGGGAGAGAGTGGCAGCTCTCACTGGGCAGAACTCTGGAGGCACCAGGTCAGGCGGTGCAGCAGCTACTGGCACAACTATGTTCCCCCGCTTCTTCCTCTGGCCACTGGAAATGGCAGCCGGGGCTATGGCAAGCTGTGGAGAACCAGCGGGATCTGCAGCGAGCTGTGGGGAGCCAGCGGGATCTGCAGCGAGCTGTGGGGAGCCGGCGGGATCCGCAGCGAGCTGTGGGGAGCCGGCGGGATCCGCAGCGAGCTGTGGGGAGCCAGCGGGATCCGCAGCGAGCTGTGGGGAGCCAGCGGGATCTGCAGCGAGCTGTGGGGAGCCAGTGGGCTGAGTCATGACAAGATGCAGGGTGCCAGCAGGCTGAGTGGCCTCACGGTCGACTAGCCTCCACACATCAGCCATTAGCTGCCGGACCTTCTCCCCGTCCTGGAGATACTGATCTGGAGATCTGGGTTGAGTCCAAACAGCACCTCCCTCACACAGGAAGAGGGTTCTGGCCTCTGGGTTCCTCCATACGGCGGGATTTCTCCTCCACGCCAGCTATTCATCCAAGGTAGTGCCACGGCTCCGTTGCCCTCTTGTCCCCTGGATGAAGAGCAGCTTGGAAGGCAAGAGCTGTTGTGGGAGTTCTGGCATTCGGTTGTGTCCTAAGGTGAGCAGGTGGAAGGATCCCCAGAATGCAGCCATGAATGGAGGAAAAAACTGCAAAGTGCAAAGCGGACAACAGGGAATAATGACAGAACTGGCGTGACAGGACTGGGTAACACGTATGTAACAGAGTAACGAGGGACTGATACAATTAAGGTGTTGACATTTACTACACGAGAATTGGGGATCATGAACTGGACTCAACTGGGAAGCAAAAGGAGGGCTCGGAAGCATCAGCAGTGACCCTTGCTGGTCATACTGGAGGATGCACCAGATAGGTCGTGACAGCAACCTCTGAGGGAATCAAAAATAACCAAAGCTTGTTATGTTAATTGAATTATATCCATAGCTCCTCAGAGAAGGATAAAACCAACAATATTATTTTTGTAGATGACTTTTTTTGTGTTAGAACTGGCTTTCTACTAACCTGAATTATGTTTCCAGGTAAACTATCAACGTGGTTACTTCTAAAAACAACACATTCATCATTTAGTGGTCTTAATGTATGCAGTATACGGTTTCTATACTATCTTCTTCAGAAACCTATAAGCAGAGGATAATCGGAGGCCAGGTTGTGGTACCCCACTCCATTAAGTATCAGGCATCCATCCAGTACAGCAAGCAGCATTACTGCGGAGGCGCCATCATCCAGCCTCAGTGGGTTTTGTCTGCCGCCCACTGCTGGAGGCCGTGAGTACTGCGTGCTTAATATAGACAGACCCACAAAGGGCTTGTTTTGAAAAGAATATATTAATTAAATCCCAGGGGTTTAAAATATAAATTGGGAGAATTTACCTGCCAGCATCTACAGTAGTCACACAGAATTTGTAAAATAGTGTTAAACAGCGGAAAACTACAGCAGCATATGTTTGCATTTTATAGGAGATACAGTGCTTAGTATGCGACAGAGGAGATTAATTCTGATTATTGACTAACAAACATATTGTTTCTATAACATCTACAAGAGCATTTTCATATAAATGCACAGAAAAGATACTGATACTGATTTACCTGCATATTTCAAAGGAGTTCTTTGATCAAAGTGGTTCTAGGCGAGCATAATCTTTATGTCGTGGAGGGATTTGAACAAGAGTTCAGCGTCTCCAGAATCTTCATTCATAATAACTACAACTCCAAAACCTTCAACAACGACATCATGCTCATAAAGGTAAATGGTGCCACACTGGTTTGGGTTTTGGCTGGATTATGGAAGCGTTCGTGATGAGGCTATTATTTTACAGCCAACATTGCCACCTAGAGGCAGGAGGGGTTATGGCAGGATGCATTGTTACTGTACTGCAGACAAAACACAAAATTTTACCCAATATTATCGTGTTTCCTTTATTTGAAATTATTTAAACCCCCATATGTCTACATTTTTATTTTGAGAGAGAAGGCCACCCTGGTGAAAGTAATGACCATGAACATTAGGCCAAGGAAGTATAGTTTTGGCCTGTATGGTGGCACAGTGGTGAATACCGTTGCTTCACACTTCTGGGATCAGGGTCTGAGTCTCCGACCATGGCTCTGTGTGTGTGGAGTATCCTGTTTGCATGTTCATCCTTGTTGGGGGGTTCTCTGGTTTCCCCCCGTAGTCCAAAAACATACTAATGAGAATAAAGTTGCTGAATGGTTTGTGTTTGCCTTGTCCTGGGTTATATATATGCTATTATTACATAATCACTACTTGTACCCATAGCATCTGGGATAGGTTCTGTCCCTCCACAACCTGCATAGGACAGGTGGGTATAGAAAACAGATGGAAGTATAATCCTTAAAAAAATAATTGCAAATGATTCTCTTTCATAATTGTCTTAAAGCTATTGTCACGATAATCTCTCCTTTTGATTCCCACTGGCTGGAATCTAACTATGTTGCATTTCACTGTCTTTCTCCAGCTTAGTCAACCTGCTAGGATGAATGCCAACATCGGGTTGGCAACCCTACCTGGTGCCAACACTCCCCCACTGTCTAGGGGGGCCACCTGCAGAGTGAGCGGCTGGGGAGTGACACACGCGAACAGCTACTACCTCTCAGCAGAGCTTCAAGCCGTGAACATAGAATTCACCCCTGATTGCTTAAACCACTACAACACAAGTGTGTCTGAAAATATGTTCTGTGCTGGCACACGCTCTGGGGGCAAAGACTCCTGCCAGGTAATGACCTGTGGGTGTGAGCACACATCCCTATCCCTGGCTTCCTCATGGCAAACTGAAAAATGCAGCATTTACTGTACTCTAGAGTCTAAGGCAGTGTTCCCCAATCGGTCCTCACGGAACCATAGCCAGTCCACATTTTTGCTCCCTCCCAGCTCCTTACCAAGATTCCGCAAAAACGTGGACTGTCTGTGGGCACCCGAGAACCAGATTGGGAAACACTGGTCTAAGGCTAGGACAAGTTCCCTTAGCTGGAATCCATATGATGAGCAGAGTTAAGGCAAACTGGAATAGAAGTAGAGCTTTATTCTGTTCCTAGATACCAAATACCAAATACGCTGCCTGACCAAAAAAATAATCACCATTTGAATTGAACAAATACTTAAGAGCCAATGACTGGATCATTATTGCAGCTCAGCAACGTTATGCAGGAGTAAAGTCAGCTGAGTACCTGAATCTACTGAAGGGCCAGGTTACACCTCCATCCATCATCAATGGATTCTTTGTTACCTATTGGCATGAGCATATTCCAGGACCAGAATGCCAAGATTCTTTGGGTTTGAATTGTCAAAGGGTGGTTCAGGGAGCACGAGGAATCATTTTCACACATGACTTGGTCACCACAGAGTTGTCACCTTAACCCCATTGAAGGTCTTTGGGATGTGCTGAAGGAGGCTTTATGGAGGTTCAGCTCACTTGTCAATACAGGGTCTTGGTGAGAAATTAATGCAAATCTGGATGAAAATAAAGGGTGAGCTGTTGTATAAGCTTGTGGAAACAATGTCATGACAAATGTGCAGCATAATCAAAGCTAAAGGCGTCCAACGAAAAATTCAAATGGCAACTTTTGTTTTTGGCCGGATGCTTTTGTTCACAACAACCTAATCACTCCAGCAAGGGCGCTGTCATTCTGCTCTGATTTCTTCCTGTGTGAATAGTCCATGTGGCATACCTAAATTATTGTGACTGTGGATGTGGCTGCCCTACAGTAGACTTCCATCCCTAATAGGTTCTTCCTCCATCATGTGCTTTCTGGGAATCGCTCCAGGCTCCTTGCAACCACAGTGTTTCTGAAGCTAGGATAAACACTCCCCTTAGTGGTATGCAAAGGTATTACCCTTTAAGATGTTAGTCATAATGATGCTATACAGAGAATCTATTATTTTCATGATAGTAGCAGGCTAAACAGCTCAGAAGACAACGATGAGGATTGATAAGTCTGCATCACTGGACCGTATGATGATATTCTATCTATTCACCTCCTGGTGGTTTGACTGGAGGCAGGGAAGATACAAACATCTAACACCCAACTTTACTTATACTGTACTAGCCATCTGTTCCTTGAGCACTAGCTGAGGGCGCGTTGTCCCAACCTTCTCCTCATAGTGCAGAGCAGAATAAAAACATTTGCGTTCAGTCAGAACAGTGAGATAAAAGGCATCGTTTATTAGTGATGGGTGAATGAAGCTTCATGAGCCATTTGCTGTATTTATTGTAGGAGTTTCATAGGGAGGTATCTTCCTGACTGGAAGGCGTTTGCATTTTTGCTCTTGCAGGGAGATTCTGGCGGCCCCCTGGTCTGTGATGGCTTCTTCGAAGGTATTGTGTCCTGGGGCATTGGCTGTGGCAATCCCAATTTCCCAGGCGTCTACACTAAAGTAAGGAATTACATCCGCTGGATCAACTGGGCCATCAGCAGTGAACAATCCAATTGAAATAATACAGAGTGGAGGTGCAGTAAAATGCAGTGGTTCTGAAACAATGGTACCAGTGATGTTTAGCTAGTTCCCTCTAGTGTTATGCAGAGGTATCTTCCTTATTGACATCGGTGTTAATGTGGTATACAAAGAGGCTTTCTCAGGTGGTACGTCGAGTTCAACATGTGAAGCACTGCAGTAATGTATTTGACACTGAAAACTTACTTCCTGCCTGACCTCTGTAACTTCCAAAAGATTACGCTCATAATTCCTCAGATGCAAAGAATAATTACGGGATCCACATTATTTTGTTTATATCAGCACAAGTAACACATTCCAGCAGACTTATTTACAGATAATTTATACAGGTATTTGCGTATTTTAGGAAGTGTATTTTAATAAAAGGTTTAACGTTTTTTTAGTCATGGCATGGGTGTAAATTATGGGGGGAAGAGGAGGTTCTAACCACACCTAATAATCAAAACTGGCCAATATACCCCCCCCCCCCATAATCATGTGTCAAAATCATAGGTGAAGACCGCCCCCGCTCTGGCCCCACCCGCCACTCTCAATGTTCAAACCAAAGTGATGGCCTTGAGTCTTGCTATTGAAACACCAGTGTCAATAGCATATCTGTGCATGTTGAAATGAGTGTGAGCAATTTCAATGCTATGAACGAAGAAATGGTATCAAGCAACTGGACATTCAACTGCAGGACGCAGTCTTTGTACCACATTAAATACTTGTGACGCGGAATGTTATGTTAACTGTGCTATGAATATACATTGTAATATACAATTTGTATTCTCCAACTGCTTACTGCAATAATGGAATGTAGAAATAGTTAATTTAAAACATTTATTGAGTCAGTTTAGAATGTTCTTTTACAGTTTTTCTCAGTTGCTTTGGTGCTTTTCTTAGATCAGAATGAAAAGTCTCAAAACCATTAGTGCAGTTTAGAATGTTCTTTTACAGTTTTTCTCAGTTGCTTTGGTGCTTTTCTTAGATCAGAATGAAAAGTCTCAAAAC
>JAODUD010000107.1:21124239-21134903 GCA_026784285.1 Stomatorhinus walkeri
TTAATACCCCCCCCCCCCCCCCCAATTTAAGGCGCTATTCAGTAAGAAGACTTTCCAGAACCCTCTGAAACGCTTCACCTCGGGGTATAAACTGGAGGACTATGTGATTGGAAAGCAGATCGGGAAGGGGTGCAATGCAGCCGTGTATGAGGCTGCAGCCGCCTTTGCCGTCCCCAGGGAGAGTAGGACATCCTCCCTAGTGAGGATGAAGCTGGGCAGCGATGACAGGCAAGAGGATGACAGAGAACTGAGAAATCGCTCTGTGAATGACTACCCACTGGCTGTGAAGATGATGTGGAACATCGGGGTAGGTGGTGCTCTTAACATCTAATGGACGTTCTTGGGTAGTCTGGCCAAATTAACCCACACAACTGAGGTCCCCTTTCTTATATCAGACCTCTCCAGCGAAGTTTGACTTCTAAGGACAAATAGAAACACTTAATCTACTCTTAAATTAATTTTTTGTTGATTTTGTTATTAACGGATCGTTGTGGGGTTTCCTCCGGATACTCCTGTGTCACCCCACAGACCAAAAACATGCTGAGGTTAAATGGAGTTACCACATGGCCCGTAGGTGTGCATCTGTGAGTAAATGGTGTTTGTGTGTGCTCTGCGATGGGTTGACGCCCCATCCTGAGTTGTTCCCCGTTCCCTGGGTTGTTACTGAAGGCTAGCATTGTTTTAGGGAACTCTCACACAGTTTAATCTTCAGTGGCCACAATATCTTAAAGCCTTATTACTTTCTGAGGGCCTCACAACTGGGGTTGTAAGTACCACACTGAGACTCTGTTTTTTTCCTCTGGTGTATTTCAGCCTGGTTCATCAACTGATTCCATCTTGAGCGCTATGTCGCATGAACTGGTCCCAGCAGGACCTCTGGCTTTGAAAGAGAGAAATGGAGCAGCTGTGGTGGATGGGTGAGATTTTGCAGCAGTTCCTGGTGTGTGCCTTTGAGAACAGAACAGCCTGGAAGGTCTGAGGACTCTCTTTGTCTTTGCAGGTATTTTGGGGATGTGCCCAGAAGGGTATCTGCTCATCCCAACGTGATCACGTTGTACAGGGCCTTCACAGCAGAAGTCCCTCTATTACCTGGGGCAAAAGAGGAGTATCCCGATGTCCTGCCTACCCGACTCAACCCTGCAGGTTTAGGAAGGAATCACACCTTGTTCTTGGTCATGAAAAAGTAAGAAGACTCTGATCCTTCAGTGTAGCTATCAATAAGCTTTTAGAACATTAAGTAAAACAGCATGTATGTAACCAGTATCATGAATCATAGTCTGACCTTTACATGGAAAGTCATTTGGAGTGGGTCCTATATTGTGCAAAGAAGTAAATTTCATACATGTTGTGTGAACCTCAAAGAGATTGCTTGGCATTTTACATGACCTGCTCTTTCCCTGCAGCTACCCATGTACCCTGGGGCAGTTCTTGGAGGACTCTCTGCCGTGTGCGAGGACAGGTTCTCTGATGGTGCTTCAGCTCCTGGAGGGTGTGGACCACATGTGTCGACACGGCATCGCGCATCGGGACCTCAAGTCTGACAACATTCTCCTGGAGTTTGATTATGGTCAGAGCCACATGGTCCATGATGCCAGCTGGTGTGGTCCCAAGCATGCTGATGTCTTTGGCTTCTTTTGTTTTGGATTCATCCTGCCAGTATTTGCATTATAATAAGACTGCCCCAAAATCTATTATGGTTTCTGCCTGTTGATTCAAGGTGCATGCTTGTTTTAGTGGGGTCAACTGGACCCACATGACTGTGTTAATACTAAAGAACAAGATCTACTTTCATTGCCTCAGTGCCTGTGTTATTATACCAGTTTCATGTCTCTCTTATTGTATATTGTAGGTGGCAACCCTCGCTTGGTGATTACAGATTTTGGCTGCTGTTTGGCAGAGAGGGACTGTGACTTGAAGCTGCCCTTCAACAGCCGATGGGTGAACCGAGGGGGGAATTCTGCGCTAATGGCCCCTGAGGTTATTCACTGTTATAAATAGAGATAGTTAATAAATTGATCAGCAAATTGATGCTCGAAACATGGGACTAACACAACCGTTTCTTTATACATGTTCAAGATTGCCACGGCAATTCCCGGGCCCAGTGTTGTCATCGACTACAGCAAAGCTGATGCCTGGACAGTTGGAGCCATTTCCTATGAGATCTTTGGGCAGCCAAATCCGTTCTATGGCCGCAATGGCCTGGAGAGCAGTAGGTACCAGGAGTGGCAGCTGCCCCCGCCGGCCCACTACATGCCCATTGACACACAAGTGGTGGTGAAACTGCTGCTGCGTCGGAACCCCAAAAAGGTAGGTGGCCGTGGAATGTTAGCATTTCTTCCCACATCTTTTTCATTTGATGTTTCAATCTCAATGCATAGACACAAAACATTCAATAAGAAATGTGCACTATACCTATTGCGGGGCGCAGGGATCGTCGGGTTACGGGCCTTGCTCAAAGACACGCAGACACTGCTCTTCAAACAGCGACCGGCAGTATTTGCGAATCATTTTGACATCCATCCGCATATATAATTTTTCACATATATATATTTTATTGCAACGTAAGACAAAGAAAAATCACTCTCTGTGGCCGTCACTTGATTATTTGTCATTCACTTTCATCGCTGCCATGTTGTCTGACGTCACAGCACCTGCTTCTCAGTGTAGTCAGGGTTCATGAAATTAGCGCACGTTTGCCAGGCGGAGATCTGACTTCGACAGGTGTTCCATAATACCAAGTAGGAGGTCGGACATTTTCGACTTCCGAGTTGTCTGAAACGCAGCATTAGACCTGATGTTTCTCATTAGCACGCAATGTGTTGCTTTGCTTTCAGCGCCCCAGTGCCCGCGTCGCTGCCAACATGCTGCATCTTAGCTTGTCGGGCGCACAATCCATAGCCGGCCGGGATATCGGCAGTACGAAGGAGATGGCTGATTGGCTGCTGTGCCGGTCCGCGGTGGCACTGCTCACGGACCGTTACCCAAACGGCAGCACTGTGGAGATGGAGCTGCAGAAGAGCTTCTTGTCCAACGTCACCCTCGAGGAGCTCCGTACCGCCATAGCGTTCCTTTTGTTTGGACGTGAAAAACACACGTTTGAGTCACACACGTCTGAGTCTGGCTTTGCTTGACTTCCACAGACACGCCATTCTTTTGAATGTTTCGGATTAGCCTGTAATAGGAGACACCTGTGGGACATATCCAGGTTTCTGTCTCTATTAGCGCATGCACTTTAGCATTTTTCGCACAATATTGCACATAAGTGTAAAACTTGGTTAATTTGGCATAATTTCATCTATATTCATAGAAAATGCACTATATAAAACATTGCACACACTAACGATGTTGTAAAAGTTTCTCATGTCTAAAGGTTATAATTTGGGATGAGTGGAAGCTGCAGATGCTTCTAAGTAAGTATTTATTTGTAATTTAGTCCGACGTGTGCAGCTGCTTGCGTGGTGGATGTTTCTGAAGAACTTATCCAGAGTTTCAGATGGGTTGCAACTTCGAAGCATTCATATCTATACCCTAAGCCTGCTCATAGTAGGATTCTTTACCATGTATAAATGCTGAAAGATTTGTAACACTAAAGATGTATTTGAGCATGGAAAGGGCTTAGTTTTGGTTCAGCTGTGAATTGATTTTTGTTACGGTGGAAGAACTGAATGGCACAAGCTTGACAATCGCTGTATAAATAAATGTCTTGCGCTGATTTGACTGTGGTGTATTTTTGCTTTGAAGTCTTAAGTCACCTTATCTTCAAATATTAGTTTCCTTAACGCATCGCCATAGCAGTTAAGGCTGTCACGTGTGCGTGTTCGCTGCTCTACTTGTAGAAAAATACGTTTCCCATGATCTCCGCACAGCGGAGGATTTTAACTGCTGCACTTTATTCTTCAGTCTGGACTTTGCTTCTGCTGTCGTTTAGCTGAGAAAAATTCACCTTCAATTATCTTGTGCCGATTTTTTTTAAAAAAAGCAATGTTTGCTATTTTGAAACATACAAGCAAAACTTCTCCAACTTCTTTCGCACTACTAGGCTTGCGGAGGATGAAATTCCAAATGCAATGCTCACCTAAATTGACGGGAATCATCTCCGCACGCCGGAGTGAGCGACCTAACGGGGCGGCGGAGCCCAGAAGACAGCTGTCAGCGAAAAGCTACAATGTTCCGCCCAGCGCTGAGTTTGTGGCTAGAGTTTCGGGAATTTCTACTATGGGAAAGCTGCCTTTCAAGGAGTCAGCTGAAGGTCTAGACGCTGCTTTTATCGGTGTTCCCATCGACACCGGCACGTCGAACCGTCCCGGGGCCAGGTACGGTGGCCGTCCGTCAGTCTGCACGGAATCCGCACGAGTGCGCCTGTCGCAATACGCTCCAGAACGAATCTTGCAGAGAGCCAAGCACAGAATAATCATTATGCAATTGCTGCAGCATTTATTATGAATATTGTTTGTCTTTGTCAAAGTTTTTCACATCACCGTCAGTACTGTCACGTTTAAATTTTATTCAGCAGAGTAGTTGCAATTTACTGAAAACATATCGCGAATTAATGACTTCTAGAATAAAGTAAGTTTAAATTGAATGTTTGCCAAAGCGGATATCTTCTAGCTTCTATCTGTCTACTTTCGCAGATTTCTATTAACTCGAAGAAATAATATGTGCAAGGAGAAACGTGTGTTATACGTGTTAAATTACGCAATGTGTGTGTTACAGGTTTGGTCCTCGGCAAATCAGGGCGGAATCGGCCATGCTGCGCGCGTGCAACGGGGCCACCGGGGCTGCTCCTTACCGGTCACTCATGGTCGCCGACATTGGCGACGTAAACGTCAACATGTATGACTTAAAGGACACGTGCAAACGAATCCGTGAAGCTTACAAAAAGATTGTGGCTACTGGTTGCGTACCATTAACCATAGGTAAGATGTATATTGTGCTCAGTATACACGGAATCCTTTCAGAGACTCATATCATGAAATATGTATGCTTAATGAACTCCCATATATCACAATAGCACGTTGTTCCAACAGTTTGCAAGTGATGCTCTTAATGAACATTATTATTATGTCAAACTCCAGGGGTTTCAGGGATCTGTTTCACAACCTTGTTTGACCAGAGAGGAACCTGAAAATAAACATTTGTCACTTTGCCCAGGACTTTTCCCAATTATTAACTACAGCTTGAAACGTGGGATAATTTTTTGCTTATTAAATAGGTACATGAAGCTTGTAGCAGTAAATAATAGGAATAATTTTCACATGCCTGTGATGTGCTTCTGCATTAACCTTTACCGTATCGCTCTGTGTAGGTGGCGATCACACCATATCGTACCCAATTCTCCAAGCCGTTGCTGAGAAGTAAGTGTGCAAGATGTAGCATCACAAGTGTGATCATGCAGAGTAACTGCAGAGGCGTGCGGAGCGGAGACCGATCATTCAAATTAAACAAAGGTTAAAGATATAAATTGCATTCGATCTAATTTCATGTAAAAAGCATATAAAACAATATACAAACGTGTGGAAATAGTTATGCACTATATAGGAGTTGCATGAATTGGTAACAGCGCGTAATGGAATAATGCTGCATTATAGGCCTACACCAACTCGACGGAATATAACAAATGTAATTGATGTATATCAATGTATGATGATAATAATAATAATTGGGTAATTTTGCTATATAAAATTCTAATGTCGTCTATAAATTTGTAACATTTGTCCAAGCTGTTATATAATGTATTACATAATGTGTTGTAACAGTACAACATATAAGTAGTAAGTAACCCTGGATGGCGGGCAGAGCTGAAGAGGCACAATCGTGAATCGTGCTTTCTGGCCATTGTACCATAAAAGAGCATTACATTGAGGCAGTTCACTTATTTTAAGTTTATTGTAGACTTTCTCCTTCCAAACACACCATTTAGATGGTGTGTGGATATAAAGTGTATTTAAACAAGGGTAATCAAGCATAATGTATTTTTATCACTTAACGCAATGTTATACTGTATATTTTATTTTATATATTGCCTGTTTTCTTTACCATTGCCTTTGTGGCCTCAGAGTATCATGGGCCACACTCTTTCTTGAAGTCAAAATACACTATTGAAGTGTTGGATATACAAATAAAAGGATATTCAGTGCTAGTTTCACTCATTGGTGATGAGCCGACAGATGGATGTATTTATTTATTTTTATTTATTTAATTTATTTATCCTTTATTTCACCGGGAAGGTTCCATTGAGATCCATCTCTTCTTCCAGGGTATCCTGGCCAGCGCGGCAGCAAATGACAAAATAAGACAAAGGTTTCGTATACGTACATTCAGAAATGATTAATATGAACACAGACTAAAACACATACAAACACTCTCCAAAAATACATAGAATGAAATTAATTTATATGAAACAATGACACTGTTCTTTAAGCTAGGAGATTTTTGAACACATTCAGAGAAGGAAAGGAGTCGTAATTCGTAACTCGCGGTGCATAAGAGCGAAAGGCGTGTTTCCTCAGTTCTGTGGATGTGGTGGGAGGCTGAAGGAGAAGTTGAACTGATGATGCATGATGTCAGCATTTATTGATATTGGATAGATACAAACTAAATGACATATACTTATAATATGGAAAATGTAATGATGTTTCCGTTCTTCACGTGTACCTCCCTGACAGACATGGCCCAGTGGGCCTCATTCATGTGGATGCACATGCAGACACTAATGATGTTGTCCTGGGCGAGAAGATTGGGCACGGGACACCATTCCGTCGCTGTGTGGAGGAAGGGCTGCTGGACTGCAAACGGGTAGCCCAGATCGGCCTTCGTGGGACAAGCTACTCACCAGATGCTTACCAGTGGAGCAGAGAACAGGTTCCTCTCATTCTCTCGCACCTACAAGGATGGTTGCTGCCTCTCGATTAATATTTGCTGTGTCATGTGTTCTTTACTGACATTATGCCAAGACCAGGCACAGTGACTTTGTATTTTTTATCATTACCTGTTTAATAGAACACTAGAAAATCTTAGCTACAGGAGTATTTCAAAGACTCTTTTAAGGTTGGGGGCATAAGAGGGGCCAACCTAATCATTAGCCAATGATAAGGTTTGAATTGGTGAGTGACAGGGGAGGGGTACTCCAGGGGCCAATTAGCTTTCAGCTGGGGGTAGTCCCCATGTGTCCCCGCCCCTGTATACACCTATTATCATCTTTACTGAAACAGAGAATCTGTGTCTAGGGGTTTCGGGTGGTGCAGGTGGAAGAGTGCTGGTCCAAGTCCTTGACTCCCCTCATGATGGAAATCCGGAAACAGATGGGAGAGGGGCCAGTGTACCTCAGTTTTGACATTGACTCCTTAGACCCTGCCTTCGCACCCGGGACCGGCACGCCTGAGATCGCTGGACTCACTCCCATACAGGTTCAAGATATATAATAAATAGCCATCAAGTGTGTTATTCAGTTTTATTGACAAAAAGCTCAAGCATGCGTAGCCTTGTGTTTTATACTAGTTGTGTATGCCCCCATAGGCACTTGAGATTATAAGGGGTTGTCGTGGCTTGAAGCTGATTGGCTGCGACTTGGTAGAAGTATCTCCACCTTATGACACCACAGGTACTGGACGTTGGTGTAACAGCAAGCATAAAATGCAGATATGCTGTTAAATATACTTATTGGTGGTGTGTGGTAATAACTCCTGATTCAACTCGTTTCGTTTTTCTCTAGGCAACACAGCTCTGTTAGCTGCCAACCTACTGTTTGAAATGATGTGTGTCCTACCAAAGATAAAGTACTACTGACATCTTGTGCTTCCCCTCAACAAAATTAAAGTTATAAGCAAGGCATTCAGATCATTTTTTGCTGAAACCATTTCTGCTAATCATTAAACTCTTCTGCAGTCCTGTTAAACACCATTTTCAGTTGCCATTTGTTGTTGAAGACCCTTTATGAAAATCATTCAGAATTTGGATAAATGCATTCATTGCTTGTTATAAATTCTTGCACCGCACTAACTGGAACAGCGCATTACATATTTAATGTATGAATACAAACATTGCTGGCTGGCACAGCAAATTGCTATTGTGGAGAGCATTTTAGATCAAGTGAAATATTGTTGCAAAAATCATATTCCAGAATTTATATTATTCCTCACATTAAAGCTAATTCCAAAGCTGATCAGCTGATATAAATTCCTTTATTTATTCTATGATTCCACAGCTTTGTTATAATTTAAGTATTGGAATGATGGATGGGTAGAAAAACCTCCATTCTTAAATTGTAACATTACAATATCAAAATCCTGAGAGCTGTAATGTTACGTACACCTTACTGCCACTTCCAAAGCCAAAACTGGATTTTTCTAGTATAATTTCATTCCCCATTTATTTTTTTCCATACTCTGTATACAGTTGGAACATGAAACTCTTGTTTAAACCATTCCAGTTCAGCTTTGGCATTTACCTTAAAGTTGTCAAAATAAGTAATACACCTTAAAATTCACCTTTATTATAATTACATAACATATGAAATAAATAAAACTACTTCAGTCTTTATATACATTATTCACAACTTTTCAGAACACACAAATATAAATTATAATTTTTATTGTTGAAAAGAGAGGGGATTGCTTGTTTAAAATCAGATTCTCCAGTGAGCAGTAGAGCATATTTATGCTAACTTTCAGAGTACTGGGTGGAGCAGGCACAGTCTGAGGATTTACCCTGCACCCAATGCTCTCCTGACAAATAATCCCATGTAAACTCAAGACTCCAAATCCTGCGAAAGTGCCCAGCCAATGAGGCTCAAGCACAGTCGGGGTAAAACTTAACAGAAATGGATCGTGATCCTGATGTAGGAATCTGTTCCACAGCTTCAGCACAAGCATGAGTTTAAGCCAAGTCCCGTTTGCACCTGGCTACTGTGTAACCAGTTCATGCCACTGTGAAGCAGGAGCTGCTGAATCAGTAAAATACAGTTGATGAAATTTTGGAACAGATATACAGGAGACAATGTTTCGTTACCTTGGTTACAGTATTTACAAATCATACACTAGGAGAATTAACGATAGTACATTAGTGGTTATAGTGTGTTTCAACTCAGTAGCCATAAAGGTTTAAATTAATATTTTAAATGCAAGTCATCTTATTTCAAAGAACCATTTCTACTGGGTGGATCATAAGACATTGATGCTACATAACGCCGCTGGTCGCAAGGCGCCTGTCAAATAAGTTAGTTCAATAAGCAGAAATATGGAGAATTGGTAGCTAGGAGATGGGCTACCATGATGCATGCTAAGGGGGAATAAGCTCATGCAGTTAAATTAAATGTCAAAAGCCCACACTGGTAATTTTTTTTTCACAAAAACATTTTGAAATGAAAAAAAATGAGCACCAAATCATACTGAAGAAGCAGCACACACACATGAGAAGGCATGTTTTAAGCAGAACGAACTGCATGGAATCTGTCATTCAAGTAAAACAGACATGTCGTGGTATGGAGTGACCACTAGGGGGCTGAGCCGTCAAGTCCAAGGAACTAAAAAGGGAACTCACAGTGATTCCAGTGCTTTGTAAATGTGTGGATGGGCTAAAGAAGGACACAGCGTGCAGCGGGGGAACATTAGAGCAAGGCAGGGACTCTAAGAAGCAGCAAAAGCACAATGGGTTGCTCCAAAGCGATCCCAGCACGGGGATTGAAAACGTAATGTGAATGGAGGCGGCCGAAAGTGCTGTGGGCAGATGGATCGGTCCATCAGATCTCACTGGCAGCTTGTGCTGCTGCAATAGTCGATATTGCCGTTACTGTCTGTGTCTTTGAGCAGCACGTTACAGTGAATCCGTACAGATGCTAGGCAGAAGAGGCATCTGGCTTTCTCAAAAAAATCAATGCTTCCAGACACAGCAATCTTTATCACAAGCACAGCCAGCCATAATGTCATTCTATTTGTTGGCTGTTATCTTCTCCAGGCCAGGCCAAGCAGGGATATAGTACCTGGGCAAGGTTCCCTCCATCAGCCGCTCCATCCACAGGCCAAGCCGGTCCAGTTTATGGTGGATCTGGAGGGTGGAGGTGGATCGGGACCGAGGGACAGTCTTGCGGGCAGCCTGCTCCTCTCGTGACCCAGACCTGCTCCTCCCTGCAGTAGCAGCAGACGCCTCCTCAGCGGACTTGCTGTCCAGGTCCTCACCTGTATAGACGGGTTTGAAGAGGCAGAGGTACTTTTTGTGGCCATTGAGGGCCAAGACATATCCAGTGTAGTCCACCTTGTGGCCGGAATCATCCTCATCATTATCGGCGTGCATGGCGTCCTGTGCAAATTCCAGAAGTGCGTCCATCCATTCGCTGTGCTTGTCCACATTCAGGAAGGAGAAGTGGAGGGTTAGGCTCCTGTGAGGACAGAATCCATCCGTTCATCACTGGTCACATAATACCTCAGGTGAAACAGGCAGTATCTTCTGTATTTGCCCAATTTAGGAGGAATGGACACCAACATCAGCATACTTTGAGATGTTTAAATATTATAAATATATTTTATTAGTGGCATTATTATCAGAAAATGACTTAAATGGGACAGAAACTTAATTTTAGACTTTTTTATTTTGAAATAATAATAATAATAATAATAATAATAATAATAATAATAATCAATGCTTTATTTATCCCCGTGGGGAAATTATTT
>JAODUD010000107.1:21141920-21163782 GCA_026784285.1 Stomatorhinus walkeri
TATTTTGGGGGTAAATCAAATGCTGGAACATGATTTTTATAGGCTTAATAATTTTTATTACATGACATGAATAGTAAAATCGCGGAATTTCGTCCGACGGAACGATCTTTAGGGAAAATGTTCCCACACGTGGCGAGACAGTTAACCTGGTCCCGAGCAGACTTGTTCGGAGGTGCAAGTTACCATGGTAATTCAGCGGGGATTCACTTAAGACACGTTGATGGAACGGAACTCTCATTTAAATAAGACAGACTTATCGAAATAAGACAGACTTTCCCTTAATCCTGCTTCGTGGAATACCCCCCAGAGTATGTGAGTATCGAGTGGAAGTTCGGCTTAATTAACTGATTCGATTCTTTCGAACTGTCCGAATCGATTCTATGACCATATGACTCAACGAAACATGGGATCGGATAATAAATCTGTCTCAAGGTTATTTGACTGAAAGATCAACAAAAATGTTCATCTTAACTATTCACAATAAAAAAAACAATATATGAAAGGCTGTCGATGTTGAATAAACACGGGTGTATATATAGCTATTATTTTCTTTACTTAAGCCAAATTCATGTGTATGAGTATCAAGGACTACATCACAGTTAACAACAACTGCAATATTACTGTAACCGAGCGTTCGTGCAGGGTTCGCTTAAACACTTAGTAAATAAGAAAACAATAAAAAACGAGAGCGTCTGAACTTGTCTCAGCTTTTATTCTTCGTTAACACTCTAGCAAGACCCCCGAAAGTGCTCATGCCTCATACCCATCTATGGCACGCCCCGAGGGGAAAATGCATTACACACACATACATAAGGAGCGCTAGTACATTCAGAATTAGTGCAACATAACAACATAAAATAAAGTCTGTTACGTTACCAATACAATCACACGTACATATACAATGGGCATGAGTAAACTTGCATACGTTGTTGTGTAAACGTAAAAATTAATAAATATCTTAGTTTCTTCTTTGATGAAAGACATTATTATACAGAAATGTAGCAATTTACTGTTGTGATAAATGATGAAGAGGTGCGTTTATTTTATTCCTTTTAACAGCGTAACTGCATTTCCGCAGTAAACGCCGCGAGGGCTCTTTGGATCGGTTCGCTTTGAGTGTCGGAAAACCCGTAAGTTCGATTCGTTCATCGAACAGGCTCTCGGTCTTTTTTGGAGTCAGCGAGTTAGAGACCCAGGTACTCGGCCGTTCTGGTATTCTCGGCACCAGACGGAAATCTACGAACGCAAAAGTGGGACGATTGTAAGTGACGAACGTAAGAATAAACCTAAAAGTAATTAGACAAGCGCAGACGGAACATGAAAAATAAATCCGAAATCGCGGGGGATGCTTTTGGATGTTGAATAGCCAAATATTAGTTTAAAAAACGTTTTTAAATCATTTTAAAAACCGATTCGTTCAGACTTACGAATCGGTTCAACCGTTCACTAAAACAACCGAGTTAAAAAGAACGATTCGTTCGAGAATCGACCATCACTACATGTTAGCGGAGTCGAGTCCTGGTCCAGTCAAATCGGTCCACGCTCGCTCCAATTTAAAAGAGCGACAAATAATCTGCATGCCTAACAAATGTCACCTTAAACCGAAGCCTTATATCATACAGAAATATGAGCAACAGCAACATTGCCACTCAGAACAAAAAATATTTATTTTTAAACAACATATAGGCAACAACGGACAGGTTTGGCAATGGCATTCCACACAAAAATAGGCTTAAAAATAAAGGAATCAGTGGGCCAAAAGCCAATAGCCAAAAGAATATACAGGCTAAGCGTTCACGTTTTGAATTCCTCAGTTTTTTTCTGTTGATGCTGTTGCGTATCTATAAAATAAAATTTCGCTAACAGCGTTACGTGAAATTACTATTTACTTCATAGACTTTTATACTTTCATTTACTTTATAGACTTGATATGCTACAATTTCTTACCTGGTTGACTTAATTTGAACTTCGTTAGAGTTAATATTTACAGACATGGCAGATTCGAAAAGGACTCCAGTAACATTAACCCCACAGGTAAAACTTAACCCCGTCCTAATGGGACGTTCATTGTGCAAATTCTTTGATGTTAAGCGTACTACGTATGTGTGTGATCAGAATATTCTGATCATAAACATCTGACAAATGTCGGAATATAGTTAATATTAGACGAAATATTGTAACTTAATTGGGTAATTTCCCTTTTTATTGTCAGATGGCTCAGAGGATTGAAATATTGTAATTTACAGTATATGTTTTATTTTATTGAAGGCTAATACATACACAGGGAATCTTTCAAGGTATTATAAGTGCATTTTCAATGGTTGTCAGGCTTTTGTTTTTAGAGTCATTTGCGAATAGATTTAAGATATAATTTTTTGCTAACTACTTGAAGCGGCACAAACAATGTACTATTATGTTAAATAATCATGGACCAAGTATTAATGTACTAACTGGGGGCAGTTTGTGGCTCAGTAGGCAAAGCTTCTATGCCTGTCACCAGTTGTAACCTGGCCTTGGTACATCTGCAGGTTCTTGACCCCTAACCTGCAGAGAGAGCAAGTCAGAGGGGACATATGGATAAGTTCCCCATGACAATTAATAAAGTATAATTAATTATAATCATAGGCGATGTTTAATGCTTTTTCCCCATTTTATTAACATGAAAAAAGCTATTATGTAGCAATTATGTAGCCTTCAAAATGAGCAAATATTAACAGAGTATATTGATACAAAAAAAATGTGACCTAAAACAAAATAGTAGTAACCAGGGTTATTATAGGGCTAGGGTTAGTGACAAAGGTAAAGATTTTATTTAAAAAATAGTTTTGTTAAAATATGATACTACTGCTAGTGTGGAATCAAAATATCATACTGAAAACGAATACAGAATGTAAATAAAAACTAAACCAAAAGTAGTTGTACACTCTTAAAAGAATCTGAAACTGAACCAAAACTGAAAAATAAAATGGGAAAACTAAATGCTAATTTGGAAACTGTATCAACCTTGGCAGTAACTGAGTTATTAAGGAACTGTATTGTAAAGTGTTACCATTGTTATTTTATATTTTTTTAGATTTTGTTTGTTATTAAACATTAACTTTCTTTTTTGAGAGCAATGCCATAAACTGAGGGGGAAAGGAGTCCATTGGTGGATATAGTGGTGTGAAATGCCTGATACTGAACACAGGGTCACCACAGGGCTGTGTGCTGAGCCCGTCGCTCTTTACTTCATTCACTGATGGTTGTACCCCCAAACAGAATAGTCAGATTTGGAGATGACACCATGGTGGTGGGTCTGATTGCGGACAACAGAGAGACAGCCTACAGGACGGATGAGGGTCTCCTATCTGAGTGGTGCACCAACAATCTAATCTTAACACAAGCTAGATTAAGGAGACTGTCATAGACTACAGGAGAGTAAAAGAGAAAGACCACAGCCCACTCCAATTTCATGTTGAAGAAGTAGAGCATGTGGAAAGCGTGAAGTTCTTGGGAGTCTATATAACGAATGATCTCAAATGGTCCCGTAACACCACTCACCTGAAGGAGAAGGCCCAACAGCGTCCACATGTCCAGGAAATTGAGATGGTCTCATCTTCCGTAACATCTCTTGACAAGCGTCTACCTCAGTATTATATAAATTATTCTGGACTTGACGGCTCAACTGTGTAGTATGGAAGCTGCACTGGGGCTGACCTCTTGAACTTTGACAGGGTCTACTCCATCCTATTTTATCTCATCTCATCTTGTCTTCGTTTATCTTAGCTTAGCTTATCTGTTTTTATTTTTGACACATGCAGCATTGATTTAGGCATGATTTATTTTTAACCTTATGTTGAAATTTCTGCTTTTGCTTTTTGCAGTACCCCTCTAGTGTATGACTGTTTTAGTCCTTTCATTTACCACGTGACTTTGCTGGTGTTGTTGGCAGTGTCTGTTCCTTGCAGCATGATGAATACCAATGAGGCTTTGAGGGTACTTTACAACAGGGGCATAGTAATGGTGGGGGGGGGGGGCATTGTATTTAAATCTCCTCTGCTGTTGCTTTACAACAACTTACAAACTACACATTCTGGCAGTTTATTTATTGTAGCTGTGCATTTTACCTATACCAGCTTTATTATTATATTTTAATTTAATCTTTAAGGGTGGCGTGGTGGTGCGGTGGTTAGCACTGTCACCTCACAGCAAGAAGGTCCTGGGTCCGATCCCTGGGTCACCCAGGGTGCCTTTCTGGGTGGGGTTTGCATGTTCTCCGCGTGCATGTGTGGGTTTCCTCCCACAGTCCAAAGAGATGCAGGTTAGGTCAACTGGCTACTCTAAATTGCCCATAGGTGTGAATGCAAGTGTGTGTTGCTGTTTACCTGTAGTGACGATGTCCATGATTACTTTTTTTAGGCTAGAGATTTCCTGCCACCTTTCTGCCATTTTAGCTCCTGGTATTTTAAATATTTCCTCAATAATATTCCTCATTATACTCACCTTTTATGTATTCCGAAACAATTCATCAGTTCACACGGCTCTATTAAGATCTGTTATTTGCAGTGCTTTCATACTGGAAGGCATAATAATGACCTCATCTCCTGTTCATCTGTGAATTAGCAGTTTGCTTTTTTGGAATAGCTCTATTAGTGGAGTATTGGTTTATAATATTACTTCAGAGCGGTACACATAGATAATTATATACCTGTATAATGTAATTTTTAGGTAAAGTATTCCTCATTATTTAAATCAAAATGTATAGATTTCATTGATCAAACTTTAACCAAGCCTTAGGTCAAATCACAAAAATGTTACATGAAATATTTGTGAAAGCACTATACATAGAAAATTTGCCCAAATACTTCTCAAGATGAAATGGACAAAGGATGTGAGGTGTCCTATTCAAGAGGCCAGTGACTGCTACAGTAGGGGTGCTGTCCCTGTATCTGGGAGTGATACACTAATGGACAAGCCTGACAAGTTCAAGTTCACAACACTGCCAGTACCCAGTGACATCCTGGTGTCATACTCTACTTACCTCGGTATGAGTGTCTAAGGAGTCACATCACTAACCCTGTCAGTGGCTTAAGAAGCAACCAGTGTTTACTGTATTATGAAATACAGAAATTCTTAATTTGAATTATTAACACTTTCCTCAATACAGGACTGATACAACCTGGATTCCACATTACTGGTCCTGCACATTGGACTTTTTTTCTATGTGTTCTTCAGTTGGTGAATCAGGAAGTCAAAGTTTAGACACATACAAAACCTAATTAGGAGAGTCATTTATGATGTACCTAATTATTCTGATTCACTGTATATTTATTAATTATGAATATTAGATGGTGGAATATGAGACTTTTACCAATAATTGTATCCTCAGGATGTAGTGTATTTTAGGATATAAAGTGTATTTTATTACTGTTTGTCCTATATTGCATTTTTGTTTATCCTGGTGTCCCTTCCCCTGAAACTGTGACACAATAATTTTACTCTGGCTTTGGTGAAGTTTCAAAACAAAAATGCAAATGTTGAGCATTTGATCGTTCACAGCACATGCAGCAATCAATGAGCATTGAGGAGCCGCCTGCGCTGTGCTGGAACAGAGGTGCAGAAATCGGCATCTATAAATGTTTCAGTTGATCTTGAATCCACTAATATGAACTCAGTCCCCTCTGCGCTTCCCCTCACATAAGAGGTACGCCGCCACTCTATCTGTGCGTTACTTACTGAGGAGATACTGTAAGCATTTCCCCCTCCAATGGACCCATAGGTGCTGGTGTTTGGGCCACACCAACAGTGACATATCTTTTCCCAACTAGTTGGTTAGCTCCTCTCTCTTGGGGGAGAGAAAATGCACTCCTCACCACCCTCATCATTAAAGGGAATCCTGGGAGTCCCACCCCCACAAGCACTCTGACACTGACCTCCATGGCACTGGGGGAGAGATTTTCCATTCATCTTTCCAGCCACTTGGTCTCAGTTGGTTATTTTCCTCTGCCAATCATCTCATTCCCACCCTCATTTCCCTCATGTCTTCAGTAAGTCTTTATATGGCCCTGTACAAACCACCCCCATGAGACATGGCAAACATAAGTGTCCATCTCTTGAGTCTCTCTGGCCATCTCACATCAGCCGGCCATAACCAGGGCCTCTTCCAAATCAGTAGCCCCCTGCTCAACCAGAATTCTGCTGCATCAGCCAGGGAATGTTTCTTAAGCTTGCTTGTTTTTTGCTGCATACACTTCCAAACTTTCACCGAGAGCACAGAGCCAAGCAGAGAGGTTCCCTCTGACACAGCCCAGAAAATGGTTTTCTGATCCATGTTAGTATAGTGGTTAGTTTCCCCTACTTATAACTCGGGAGACTAGGGTTTGATTTCACGATTGGGAGGGGGTGCGATTTAAAAAGAGGTTAAATAAAAATAAATGTAATTCAAATGACACATGTTGGGATACAAATTTGTTTTTTTGTTCCTTTGACCTCATCACATCAGTTTACTTTGCACACTGATTGTTCTACAGAACCGAAAACAAAATCAGAACAGAAAATGGCATAAAAATTACAATAATAGTGATTTGGCGAAACGATGAAGGAGTCGGTGTTGTACCATGTCCTGCTCTAAGCTCTTTGGACTAGCAGGTGGCCCTAATGAGAATGCGAAACCTCGAGAAATTAACGGCACTTTTCAACGCAACTGCCTGGAAAGCTCCAATGCTTCAAAAAAAGCATCATCTGTCCATCACCACAATAAATATCGCACATCTGCTTTTTTCGACCTGCTCTAATAACGCTATTAACATTAAAAATAACATTACAACCAGTAATCTGCCCTTGGTTTGTTTTTCCTAAATACATTACGCCAGACCAAACCGCACCGCAGTCCGCTCCCCGTATCTGCTAGTCCATAGTCAACGCATCGTAAATAATATAATCTATACAGTATAATTAACGCACCGCTAGTCACAACGAAGGGCAGCAGTTTTCCTAAATTCAGACTGCACCGCAGCGATTGCACTTACGCTTCCAACTCCTTTAAGGAGGCGTCCTATGCTTACGTATGACGCACAACGTATGCCCGCTCTAGAAATGATACACTAAATAGAAGGGAAATTCACTGTGACGCAGATTAGCCAAAGTTGGAGAAATATGGCTCAGTGCCGCTTTATCTACACCAGCAAATGCATAAGATATTCATTATTGAAAGGGATGGATTGATGAATGGGATAGTAATAATATCAATACACGATTGTTTTGTTTACTTTAAAAGAAGTAAATTAGTTTGTAAAATGAGCTCAAATGTGTTCTTGGGAAACGCATAGGCCTATATTGGATCTACTCATTGGCAGGGTAATCACCAACAACTTTTGACATGCTACTATAGTTTGACACCAAATCATAAAAATGCATGGTAAAATATGGCAAATCACGCATACTGTTTTTGGTACTGAATTTTGTTGCCATGTTTTATGGGTGCAGTTGCCGCCATATTGAATTCTGCGATTTTTTTTTCCGTATACCTATCTGGCTTTGACAGATTTCTATGGTCATCAAAATAAAAACAAGGAAGTGAGGTGAAGTGGTAGATATCTAGTTAGAGATTTTCGGATTTACTTGGTGGAAACACATATTATTTCGAAGTTGATATATTGGATTCATATTTCCTAAATACACGATTTTTATTAGTGGTAAGTTTTATTTTTTATTGCTGTTTTAAGACAGAAATCAACAATTAAGTGAGTTTTTCTACCAGTTGTGTAAAGTGATTTGTTCGTCCGCAGATAAAAAACAGACTGTTTAATAATACTAATTTGAATTTATTTAAATGTTTAATACGAACAAACTTTAACGTGATGCCATAAATGGCTGTATTATATTGTCTTGTCCACTTGCAGTCTCAGAATGGACCCCGAACAAAGAAACAGACTCCGTATTAAAAGGTCCTGTCTTGTAACAAAACTGGAGCCTTCAAAGGTCTATGATGGACTTTTGGCAAGGGGGGTCTTCACGCAGGATATGATTGAAGAAATACAGGTACGGACAGTGATGGAAGAAGTGGGCTACTCAATTTACAAACTAAAGTAGAAGTATATACGCATCTCCAAAATGTTACGTAAGTAAAAGTCATCTAGCTAGTAAATTAATTACTACTCAAGTAAAAAATAATTTTAAAAATATGCAAGTATCGAAAGTATAAAGTAGTACACTTTAAAATCAATTGAAAAGCAGCCTATTCTTTTGAATTCACTCAAGGAAAATTTCGTATAACGATGGTCTCGTGTAGAGTGTATCGGAAATTTTGCTCGGAAATGTTTCTTAATGAAAGTAAAAGTTGCAACAACGTAAAATACTTAAGTAAAGTAACCAGAAAAGTGTCACCGTTTAAATTTAAATCAGCAAGTACTAAAGAGCCAGTGATTGGATCATTATTACAGCACAGCCACTTTATGCTGCAATAAAGTGACGTCAGCGGAGTATCTGAATCTACTTAATGGCCAAGTTATCGTGGCGTTGGCATATTCTAGGACGATAATGCCAAGCTTCACTTGTCTCGAATTGTTAAATAGTCGGTCAGGGCGTATGAGGAATCATTTACACGAATTGGCCACCACAGTGTCTTGACCTTAACCCCACTGAAAGTCTATGGGATGTGCTGAAGAAGACTTTATGGAGTGGTTCAACTCACCTGTCATCAATACAAGATGTTGATGAGAAATTAATGCAAATCTGGGTAGAAACAAATGTTGAGATGTTGTACAAATATGTGGAAACAATGCAATGAAAAAATTTGCACCATAATCAAAGCTAAAGGCGGTCCAACAGAATATTAAAGTGTGCAACCATTTTTGGCCAGGCAGTGTATTTGTAGGCCTGCTTTGTTACTTTACATCTCTGGGTGTAAAAGCAGGAATATGCTCAATGTAAAATCTGTTATTTTCCAACATTAATTTAACTGATTCTGGCTTTGTTTTATTTAAGTAGCTTGTGTCTGATTTATCCTTGATGTTTACTCAGAGTGCAGGTACTCGCCGGGAACAGGCACGGAAACTATTGGCAGACTTAGAAACTCGCGGAAAACGTGCGTTTCCAGCATTCCTGGAGTGCCTTCGTGAGACGGGTCAGGAAGATCTAGCCAGTGTCCTACAGAATGGGACCTCATCCCATTGCCCCCCACCTGTTATTACTCCCACACCAGTTTGTGAGTGTCTTTTCTTTTATGGGTACTGTATATAATGTATATATTGCTGTAGTCAATACTGTAGGAGAGAGCTTGATCATGGGGGAGGGGGGACCTTAAGTGAAATGCAAAGGGGAATGAGTAAAACCAAAATAAATATTGGGGGTACACTTCCCCCCCACTCCCCAGTTCCTATGCTGCACCTGTAGCCTTGTCGAACATGTTGTCTAGCCCATCTGTAAAATATACTACTATACAGCCATGCATTTATTGTTTTATACACAATCATTGTTTGATAGACATGCCCAGCGACACCAGAAATCATGACAGAGGTGATGGGGAAGTGATGAAGGCCCCACCCATGATGAGTGTCACTCCTGCTCAGAGTGAGTGTTCATTTATAGAATAGAGAATAGATTGTTATCTGTACATACTGTATGACAATAAAACTATCAGTTTCACTATACAATGAAATTCAGACTTTGGACGTCCTCCTTTCACCATAGAAAATAGAATAAGAATATTAATTAACATGAACAGGTAACAAATAAACTTGTGTCTCTGTGTGTTCTCAGAGGTAGAAGTGGTTGGTGTTGTTTATAGTGCAAAGTCGTTCACAAGCCTGATTGCTGTTGAGTAGAAACTGTTTAACAGATTTGTTGTACGGGATTTCACACTTTTGTAGCACTTTCCTGAGGGTAGAAGCATGAACAGGCTGTGCTGGGGGGTGTATTGTCCCGGATGATGTGCTGTGCCCTCCTGATGATGCTAGTTTGGTAAATGTCCTGTAGTGGGGGAAAGGCTGCTCCAGTGATTAACCTGATGCTGATTAGCGTGACCTTGTTGAAAGCAGCGTGATTATTGTTGAAAAAAACTGGTTAAATAGCATGTAAGTTGCATGTAGGAAACTGAATAACAAACATTTTTTGTGTCAGATCCTGAAGACTCCAGACTGACCAATATTAAACAGGACCCACTTCAGGTAATTGCATTACATTTAAGCTTAATCTGCTTTGATAGATTTATTCAAATAAATTCGGATCATTAATAACTACTGTCACAATTATCTGTCTACTGTCACAACCAAATCTTTCCCAGCATCCGTCCTGAGGTTTGATATTGTGATTTTGCTGGTCTGCATCCCAATGCCACCCTCTTACTGGGATATGTTTTCATTTATTTGAATAATATGACATGTGCAGATACTTTCAGACTCACAAAGATATTTTTTTGTTGAATCATCCTCTCTCGTTAGTTATATTAGACGAGACAGATGAGGGAGATGTTCCTGTAGCTGAGGTCTAAAACTTGCCCTAAATGCATTGTTTTTTTCCTGATCCTTCAGAGTTACAAGATGGATGCCAGCCCGTGCGGACTCGTTTTGATCATAAATAATATGAAGTTTTTACCTGAGTCCGGCCTGAATAGTCGCAGTGGATCCAACATAGATTGTGATAAACTTGAAAAGCGATTCAAGTCCTTGAATTTCATTGTTGATGTTCAGCAGAACCTGAAGTACAAGGTTAGTTGGTCTCCCATTGCTATATGTGACAAAGCATAACCTCATTGGCTGATTTACCCAGCATTTAAAACACATGTTTCTATTTGTATTCCTTGGACAGGGAATATGTGTTTTGGGACCAGTTCACCACTGAGACACTTTGCTTCTTAAGAAAATAACTCAAAACTGTCTGTTGGATCTTTCTCAAACTTTGCAGAGGCATTGTATATATGATGAACTTGGATTTATAAAATTTTGAAACATATCTTGCCAAAAATGAAGCACCACCACAAAGTGATAGGGAGGAAAATAGGGTAGTTTCAGACTTTGATCTAACAACTAACAAAAACTCAAAAAGTATTTGATAGTGTCACGCTGTATGTGTGAAGCGTGCCTGGATGTAGGCGGCGTGGAGCAGGCAAAACGACTGAAAGGCAGGATTGTCCAAAATACGGGGTTTAATCCAAAGACGAAACGGGGTATTGCCACAACACATCACAATGACAGAACTAGGGAGACTAACTCAGACGCGGACTAAATACAAAAGACAGGGCAGAACCAACAGGATACAGATGATCACAATCAGACGAAGTAACAGGTGATTTCCATTGGGGTTGCACACGAGGTAACGAGGGGGGGGGGGGGCGTGGCACACAGGAGGCTCGGACGGACGGATCATGACAGATAGACCTTTTCAACCTTTGCGGACTTGTTGTAATGCTGGATAAATAGCCTGACCCTGTGCTTGGACCCCCAAACTTCGCTCTCAATTGTGTGTGTGTGTGTGTGCGCGCTCACCAATAAGGAATTGGTATACTCAAAGCAAAAGAGCCAAAAGTTAAAAAGACTAAATGATGTCTGAATACTGTTCTTGTTGATTCTAGCTTATCCTGTGTATATACTATATGTTCATTTTTGTTCACTTTTTTATTGTGCAAAAGAAACGTCAATGAATTCATGCAGTTACGTCTGGCGGGAATTGTGAGGATTAGACTTTGCATATGTCCTTTATTCCTTTATTTGATTCCTTTATTTTTGGGATGTCAGTCCATCACAGAGTACATATATGCATACACCCAAACTTCATGTCTTTGAACCGGGGAGGTGAATCAGCGTACACAGAGGAAACAGACAAGTCTCAGGCAGAACTTGTAAACCTCTCATTAGACCAAGCAGAGGCAAGATTTGAAACCTCAACCCCTGGCTTTGGGAGGCATCAGTGCTGTCCCATCATGAATTAATCCATTTTTAATGCAAATGTTTATACAGTATGCATCTCTTTTTTCCAGCAAATAAGGCAGCAGTTGTCAGCTCTTTCTAAAAAGGACCATTCGAAATATGACTGCTGCATTGTGGTCATTTTGTCTCATGGCACTGAGGTAAGGTCAATGCACTCAGTCCTTGAAATAAGTCTCCCTTAAAAATCCTGTATATTAGTTTTTCATCTTTTGAATGAACTAAGCAACAGCGGCCTTCTCTGTGTCTTTGGTTGTCTTGTAGCCTTCTTACTCTCCCCCTGAGATCTGTGTGTGCTTTTGCCTTCAGGCAAGTCACAACCGCTTCCCCGGTGCCGTGCATGGAGTGGATGGGCCTACTGTTCCAGTTGAGGACATTACAAGGTTCCTCAATGGCGAGCACTGTCCATCTCTCCAGGGCAAGCCCAAGCTCTTCTTCATCCAGGCCTGCGGTGGAGGTAAGCTGAGCCAGATCAGTTGGCACCTTACCTTAATGTGCTTCTTGGACCCAGCTACTGTTTATCATTGAATCACAATGAATAGCAGGCATGGGTGTCAGAGGCGGCAGATTCGGGGGGCCTACCTAACAAAATCTGCTGACGTCCAACACTATTGATTGGATTGTTTGGATTCTGTTAGAGTTTGAGTTTTGGCTGCCGTTTTTTTTTTTTTTGAACCCCTGTTTACTATTGAGTGATTATTTGTTTTACGTTTTGATTTCACTTTTGTATTTTGTAAATGCAATGAAATAACGGGTTGTAACATATTGGTGTACAGTGTGACTGTGATATAAAATAATTGTGAGAGTATTAGCCATGATGGAGCACTATACATACAGCATCTGCCCATGTGCTCCTCCAGATGCAAGGGACACAGGAGTTGAAGTGTCCCCTGAAGAGGCCAGCTTGTCCCTCGGTGGGGCGGATGAGGAAACGGATGCCATTCCCGCATCATCCAGCAGTGACTCCCTCAGCGCGTCAGATGAGCTTGATGCCCGCACAACACTGCCAGTACCCAGTGACATCCTGGTGTCATACTCTACTTACCCCGGTATGAGAGTCTAAGGAGTCATATCACTAACCCTGTCAGTGGCTTAAGTAGTATCCAGCATGGGGGTGTTTATAGTGTTTTCCAAAATACCGAAATTCTTACTATGAATCACATTTTGAGCTCAGTGAGACTTCGGTCTGACCTACACCCTCTACAGCTTTCATCACATCCTGAGTAATATGGAATGAAATGATATCAGTTTAGGTCAACAGTATTTGGAGAAAAAAAATCACCTTGCAATATTTTGGGGTTTTGCCATCGCCGTTCATAAAAGTGCCTTTTGCTATTTAATGTGTTTCTCCCATAATACAGAAGAAACAGATAAAACAAATTAAGGTCATATTCCTTATCTTTCATTATGAATCCATACATTGAGGTCAGTTTCCTGCACATGCAGAGCACAAACATGAAACATGTACTTAAGATTGTAGTCCTATATCAGACAAACTAATTTTATTATATAGATCAGTTATTTTTTAGTTATGTTTAGTTGGAAACTGCATCCTAACAGTGTCAGTTTAATTTAAATGATGAAATCTTTATTATTTAATTTTATTTTAATTTTTCTTGCCTCACATCCTTTCACAATGTGACTATTGCATGGGTGCCCATTAGGATGTCAAGAGACAATATGGCCATGGAGAAATTTCATATATGAAGGGATATATGAAGTCTCACATTTTACAGTGAACAACATTGTATCATGTACATGTACATGACCTGTAATGAGAACACAAATTGCTTAGTATATTATATAGAATAGTATATAGGCCTATAGTATATAGATATCTTAACATCATATATAATATCTTAATATCTTAGTATATTTTGGCTACTCACCACGCTTGCTTGGTACTCGGTTTGCAACTTGTGAACTGTTCCTGGAATTTTTCCCATGGATGTGGGGTGTCACTGTACTACAGTTTAAAGATTTCAGCAGATCATTATCTGTATGTAGCGGTGGCATAGTAACATAGGAAAACGAAATGCAAATGTCTCTCAAATTGAGTATTGCTGCTTAAAACATGTACATGATATTGGCTGCCACTGCAGGGTATGTCTCATGGAGGGACAAGGAGACTGGCTCCTGGTACGTGGAGACCCTGGACCAGATCTTGGCAGAGCATGCAGCAACACGTGATCTGGTTACCATGCTGACGATGGTGAGTGTCTCTCAGGAACGACTAACTATGGATCTGTCAGTCTGTTGGTATGGTACCTGGAGTGGTGGAAAAGCGCCCTTAGTTTCCATTAATGAAAATAACCCCCCCCCCCGCCCAGCATTTGCCAGATACTGTTTTGTATACTGTGATAATATGCTCTTTGCATAGTTGCTACCATTATGGTCTCTATACTAAATGCAATTTACCTCACTTTCTTCACTTCTTCATCTGTGTACCCAGGTCAACAACAAGGTCGCACAGAATTCTGCTAAAGGCATCTACAAACAGATGCCTGGTTCCTTTAATTTTCTTCGAAAACTTCTGTACCTCCAAAGTTCTTCCCAGGTCCATGGTTAGGGACCTTATGGAATGCACCAGGACATTTCAACATCATTCAGCACGGATAGAACTTGAATTACAGATTACTGGACCAGGGCATCGGAATCAGATTTGACTCATATTCTGGGATTTTATAGATCTTTGTTTTCTTCAATGTGTGGATCAAGAATTTACAGTATATAAACGTACAAGGCCTTATTGGTTAGTAAAGTAAAAGTGTCATTTATGATGTTCCTTTACTGAAACTTGCTGTGCTGTGTAACAATCATAGGCTAATGATGAACAAGCCATGAAATGAGCAATATGAGCTGATGACCAATAATGGTATCCTCACAATTGTGAATGAAATGTATTTTAAAATTGAATTTGCTTACCCAGCTGTCTTGCATTGAATTGGTTTCAGAATATCCATCCATCCATCCATCCCCTATACTACTTTATCCATCTGGGTCATGGGGAAGCTGGAGCCAATCCCAGCTTCATCAGATGAGTGGGGGATACACCCTGGGCAGGTTACCAGTCTACCACAGACAAACACACTCGCATTCACACCTATGGACAATTTAGAGTAGCCAGGTGACCTAATGTCTTTGGACTATGGGAAGAAACCAGAGCACCCACATATGCATGGGGAGAACATGCAAACTTCACACAGAAAGGTACCCTGGATGACCCAGGGATCAAACCCAGGACCTTCTTGCTGTGAGGTGACAGTGCTAACCACTGAGATGATGCTTCAGATTTTAAGTTTTTATGAGCTGCCGAACCGAAAAAGTTTTCAGAGTATGACTCGTTGCACTGTCTCTACTGCCTGCATCCAGTTTTGTCTCCTTAAAGACTCCCATAATGTGTGTCTTGAGTGAGTTTATTCCTTTCTGACTTTTATCGCACTACGTTTAAGGATGGCGCAATAACTGCCAATAACTGAACTTTGCTGCCGCTGTTCTGTCGATTTTATGCTGCCTTGTTGAAAAATGCTAATCGATAGCCTTAACCCTCACCTTAACCTTAACCCTAACCCCTAAAACCTAACCCTAATCCCGAGACGGTGGAACTGCACATGCGCAGAAAGGCTCGATAGCACATCTCGATAGGTAGGATATTATGACAGAACACCGCCTCATGATCTCTTCGCCACTTCAATAATATCTTATTTATTAGATTTGCGGCACGGTTTTAATTTACAATACGAAGATAATCCTCTAATAAACTGGTTAGTTGCGTTACATACTGCATTTTCGCGATACGGGATTTTTTTTTTCTGGAGGCCCGTCAATGTTTAAGTAAAAAAAAAAAATATGCTGTGTCTTATTACTGTTACCTTATAAATGCTACTCCATTAAGTCTGTTTTGCTATCAACAATTCCGCTTAAAGTGCTTGGTAAGCAATGGAAATGAAAGTGATTCTATGTCGTGAATGTCAAAATCTGGAACTATTGACCCGGAATTTGGCCAGAAATCCCTCCGCTTCCGACGGGACGGTCGCCGCTCTCTTTGAAAGGGAAAGAAGCCGGTGCTGGGCGGTCTACACCCTCTTCTTCATGACGTTTCATTTTGAGCCAGGAGCTTCCTTGCGAGGGAGAGGTATTCGGAGTTTTTACGTTTTATACTTTGTCTTTGACAGCGTCGCATTTTAGTTGTAATGGAAGACCTAAACGGAATGGGCTTCCGTTAAAGAGGGTAGGACTTCCAAGCACCAAATGTATACAGTATACTGGCTAGATTTATGGGTTACTTCTTTGTGTTGTATACTGTTTCCATTCCTTTCACTTTCAACTACTATCGATAGATTCGGTTATGTCTTACGGCAGTCTTTATTGTACATACTGTACTTCGTAGTTTTTACCGCGTGTGTGTGTGTCTGTGTATGTATGTGTGTGTACGAAAACAACAAACTACAGCATGTATAATGAAGTGTGTGTGTACATGTGCTATTCATGTCATTTTGTAGTCTTTTTTCTGTCTGTTCTCTGCACGTACATTGAGATCAACGGGAAAAACCGGAGTCATATTTTATTTATGAGTAAATATACTTGGCCAGTATAGTTGATTCTGATACTACCGTTAAAACAGTTTATACTTTTATTACGTTATTGTATACTTTCTTAACACTGTCACCCAGGGTTACATTTGTGTACTGACACCTTTTAAGGATTTTTCCCCCGATTTCTTTCAGACTTATCAAAGGAAAAAAAACATACTGAAATATCCTAAATATAACGTTATCGATGAATGTTTTGCTGTATTACATTATGTCCTTCTTTCCTGCAGTGAAGAATGGAATTAAAGTTAATTTATGACTCTGTTCTGGAGTCATGGAAGATGATTGGCAAAGGCGGATTTGGGCAAGTCTATAAGGTCAGACATAAAACATGGGGAAAAGATGTAGCTGTCAAAGTGTTGCATCAAAGTGACAGGTAATTACTTCCACTGATCACCTTGATTTAATTAGACTAATCCATTATGTGATAATTTTGATAACCGAAATTCAAACTGTTATTTACTTAAAGTTTCAGAAACATCAAAACAGGAGCTTCCACACACTATTAATGTATTTTTTTTATTGTTATTAGATTTGTAATTGGCGAAAACAAGACTATAATAAAAAAATATTTAAACATTAGAAACAGCTAGATCTTAGAGTCTAGCCAGGTCTAGGCTCATTCTCTTAGTAGCTGGTAGCCTATTGGAGTTAAGCTGAATCTTCAGAGTAGCAGCAGTAAGTCTGAGGTCGCAATTCATAAACTGGGCACTTCTGTAGACCCTACAGTTCTGTGGAAGCCTCCAGCATCTGCCCTGGAGGATGTGATTGATCTTATTCACAGCACCACCAGTACTGGAGCACCAATTGCAACCATGTGGCTCAGGATACCGGAACCAAGATCCGCAGCCCCTGACCTTTTGCAAACATCTCAGACCATATGCTGAAACAACAGACAGGAGAGTGCTTTAATCTACGTCACATAATATGTTTAATGGAGTGACATTGGGCACCATTGGGAGGAGCCAATCTGCCACAGCAGCCACTCCATGAGTAATGCAGCCATCGGAGCAACCAGACCTATAATAGGTGCACCCACCTACTGAGATATGGCCACTCTCTGGTCTGCGTACCCCAGTTTACAAAGCTCCTCCAAAAAGAGAGCTAGATGATCATCATGCTGGACAGACAAGGTATTTTGTGTGCCTACCTGGATGGGCTGCCTCAGATTAGGACCAGAGTGCTGCCATGCAGCGGGCGACACCTCATCACACCAGTTCCAGTCCCAGTCCCTGAGAGGCCTAACCCCATTGGCTTTACAGCGGTTTCGGCTCTTCCCCGAATAAGGCTCCCGAGCGCTTTTCCTCATCCCCTTTATGATGTGGCCGGCTGCAGCAGAGTTACTCCCACGGAGAGCAAAAAAAAGTCCTGTCTGCCATTTTGGAGCTTTGTTAAGTTTTTGCAATAGTTGGAATGTCAATCTCACCACCATCCCTCAATTTTTTTTCCCCTGCAAGTTAGAGGACCACTTGCAGGGCCGGATGCAGTTTAATGTCATACCCAGGACTTATACAACAGTTAGTACAGTCTTTATGGACATGGATTTATGTAACTGTCACAATAACCGCCTTACATATGTTTCCTTTGGAATGTAGAGTGGACAGAGGTAGACCAATCTGTTTTTGTGTGTGTGTGAGCGGGTATACCTATCCTTATGTGGACATATAAGGATTTTTTTCCTTTATGGAAAATCGGTACGATAAATAACAAAAAATGCAAAAACTCTTGTATTTTGTTTGGTTACTTATGGTTATGGTTAGGGCTGGTTGGTGGTTAAGGTTGTCATAGTTCCTGTTAGTATTTTTTCCGTAGAAGTGAATGAGCGGCCCCCATAAGTATTGGTATACCTGACGTGTGCGTGTGTGTACAGAAAGTGAAATTTTCTAAGAAATGTGAGAATGATGTATTACACAACTAAACTAATTATATTCAGTAACTGCATGTACTGCAGATTTGCTGGACTAAATATCGTGTAATTTTCTTAGACTAAAACAAAAAAATCAGATGACTAAAATATGAAATACATTTTCATCAAAGACTAAAACTAAATCAAAACGTGCTGTCAAAATTAACACTGGTATGAACATACTTAGCTAGATAAACTTGATTCTACTTTCTTTGCACTACATTAATTGTGTGTAATTAAATGTCCATGGTCATATTTGTGATTTGTTTCAGTGAAGTTAACCTAAATTCAAACTATCATAAGAATCTAATAATTGACTGATTTAATTTCTACCACGATTTGATTTCAAATTTTCCGATTCATTGAATCATTCCATAAACAATCACAATCAAATGAAATTACCTTGGGGCCAGTGATGTACACCCATAATTTGCAAACATTACCTCATTCATTATGTGAAAGTTCTTTATATGTTTTACTTATGTGTATTTTGCTAGATATGAACAAGCTTTGTTCTTTTGATAAATATGTAATACATTTCCTGCAGTTTCATAGCCTCTTTCTTCACAATGATAGCCGTGTGTGTTTGTACAGGCCTGTGTCATACTCATTCCTTATGCATACATTCTGCTTCTTCACCAGCTCGGCTTTGGAAAAGGAGGTGCTTCTGATGTGCAAGGCCAGCAGTTTTCATGTAGTCCAAATCATTGGGGAGTACAATGGCTTTCCTCCGGACACTAAATCAGTTACCTCACTGCAAGGCTTGGTGATGGAGTACATGGAGAAAGGATCTTTAGAGGCCCTTCTAAAGAACCTGGATGGACCTCCACCATGGCCCCTGGTTCTCCGCTTTGCGCATCATGTGGCTGTTGGCCTGAATTTTCTCCATGGACTCATCCCACAAATGCTTCACCTCGACCTCAAACCCAGCAATGTGTTGTTAGATAACAGCCTCAATGCCAAGGTAAGTCCAAAAGTCAAGTAGGAATATCTAACAGTAGGTTCTTTATTGTCTGGGGTTCTTCATTGTAGCAAATATTGTTGCCATTATATTTATAACTCTGAGTATGTATAACAACGCAGAGTATGTAAAAGAGAAACAAACGAAAATTAGCATTAACTTGTTATTAACAATGCTGAGTAGAACAATGTCTTTTGGAACATTAGTTATTAATTATAATATTATTATTTAACTTTATTAAATGCTTGCATTTTATACTGAGGAATTAGTTGCATCCAGATGTATGTCCTGTCTGGAAACCACAACCCTTGGTAAGGTGAGTACTTAGGTTTGACATTATTAACTTCCCTCACCTTTTTGCATCTCTGTCCCTTTGCAGGTTACAGATTTTGGCTTAGCCAGGATTCTCAGTAGTACTTCCCTTTCCAAAAAAAGTGTGGATGGTACAACTAGCTACATGCCCCCAGAAGCCTTCAGTTTGTCTTACCAACCCAAACCTGCTTCTGATGTTTATAGGTACACTAAAGCTCGTATGATCGCCCAACAACCAGATATAACAGAATATTACTCTTACTTAAGTCAGTGACTTTCATGATAATAGCAAACCATTTGACATAATAAAACTACACACTGACAACTGACGGGTAGAAGCACAGATCTGCTACTATGAACCAAGCAAGTAAAGCAACAATTAACAGAAAAACATATAACCAGATAATTCAAAGAATGATATATTGAACAGTACAGTTTTCTTACTGAGAGTTAAATTGGCTTTCTGTATCTCTAACACTGTATCTCTGTCTTTATTGTAGCTATGCTATACTTCTGTGTTCCATTATCAAAGGAGAACAGCCCTATCCTAGTGAGTGCACAGTACAGCAAAAAACACATAGATTTGGTGCAGAATCTGATCACATGTGGGGGTGAACAGCCTTACTTATTCCTATTATGGAATAGTCTTCCTGATAACGTAGTGCAAGCAGAATCCGTGGATTCCTTTAAATAAAGGTTAGATAAGATTTTAACAACTCTAAGTTATTAAGTTCTTCCCAAGCGAGCTTGATGGGCCGAATGGCCTCCTCTCGTTTGTATAGTTCTTATGTTCTTATGTTCTTACACAAGGGCCTTGCAGCATAATCACACTGTGGGCTTCAGGATTAAAAATGGCAACTTTCCGATCATGTGATCCTAACCCGCTGAGCCACACACCATCCCATTGTTCACACTCTAAATAATTGTCTTCTCTCATGGCCTCCCATGTAGACGCTATGTCCTCCGTGGTGAGGCTTTGTATTCCTAGAGGAGATCGGCCTGACCTTAATGAACTGCCTTTCAGTAGTGAGGCAAAGGGACTGGAGGATGTACTCCGCCTCATAAAGAGATGCTGGGATGGAGACCCTCAGGAAAGACCCGGTATCTCTGGTAAGGGATTGGAGGTGTCACTTTTCCATTCTGTTAATTTGTCAGTCTAGAGATCATTCAGTTATTGTGTCTGAGAATTTTAGTGTCTTCATTTTTGAATGAAATTGTGTTCTGTTTTGGACATAGTTTGCATGCAAGAGACTGAAAGAGTGCTGGAGCCACTGGAATATGAGGTCATCAATGCTGTCCATGAGGTTTTGACATCATTGGTATGTGCTGTTATCTCACTGTTTTGTGGATTATGGTAATCCTGTTATTCCCTTAAATAAATCACATTTAAACTATTCAAACACCATCAAGAGCAACAGTAAAAATCCACACAGTATGACTGACTTATTACAGAAAACAAATCATAATACTGTACATATGTGTTTATTCTAGACCACTGGACTGAAAGTCTTGGGACACAGGTTTAATTCAGTAAAAATGGTGCAAATTTATTGATTCTATAGCAAAAATCATTACTTTATTGATTTGATTGTTTACTATATATATATATATATATATATATATATATATCACATTAGATGCTATAGATATAAAACAGATATAAATTTGAGTTCATTTAAATGTTTAATATGAATAATGAATATTTAACTTGCTGCCTTAAGTCACTTTATTATGTTGTCTCATCCATTTGCAGTCTCAGACTCATGGAAAAAGTATTTTCCCATCATGCCTGGATTCCCCTCCTGAGGCCACACCCCAATGCCCCCCACCTGTTACTACTCCCCCACCAGTTTGTGAGTGCAGGGCTTGTTGGCCTTCTCTTTTATATGTACTGTTTTGATTTGGTGCTGGCCTTCATTTTCCTAGAGCTGATTCTAGCCAAGTATGGGGGTGTCTAGACGATTGAAATGGATGTCCATTTTAGAAGAACTGTTTCTCAATATTGCTGTAGTCAATACTGTAGGGGAGAATTTGGTAACACTTTGCTTAAAGCAGTCATCATAATTCATTATAGATACCTAAATAATGCATTATAATATATTCATATGTATTATGTATGGAGGATGCTTACAGCCATTGGGGTGATGGGGAGGGAGAGAAAGATGACTATTCGCAGGATGGGGGAGGCAGC
>JAODUD010000107.1:21199489-21210761 GCA_026784285.1 Stomatorhinus walkeri
GAGCGCCTTATTCAAGGGCCCAACATAAATGTGACTTGGCTGCTGAGGTGGACTTGAATTGGTGACCTTCTCTTTGCTGGAACGGAGGCCAAACCCACTAAGCTGCACATAAACTAAACTAAGATGCAGAAAAGCACCCTAAACAGAATCATGTCCCATTGTTCCAAAAGTGGTGTGGCCTAAATATGTAAAACAATGGACTCATCTGTTTTTAAAAATGTGCATTGTAGTATCAATTTCAGGTAGTATTTTTATCCATACTTGATAAATGAGAGATCACATCTGTTAAAAGAAGCAGTCGCTATTTAGCTTTTGGCCCTTTTCTGAGGTATTAATGAGTATGTTTGTTTTGCAGAGGCTGGGAGAAGGTTGAATGAGTAAGATAAGGAATGTTATCACGATGAGTTTTACCAGATTATGCAGGCGGGGTGCAGTCTCTGGTGAATTCCTTCCTTCTTTGTTCTTTATAATCACACTGTTCTGAGTCAGACGCTCATAAAGCCTTTATTTATTTAAATTTTTTTTTACAAAGATGGCCATCGATCTCCATTGTGTGTAGACATAGCTAATTATTATATGCTTTGTCTTTGTAGCTGTAGTTCTATAGTGAATAGATTCTAATGGCTGCACAGAAATTTTGCTCAGTTAATTTTAATTTTTGTGGCTTAGTGGGTAGCAATGTTACCTCGTAGCCCCGAGGGTTAAAATCCTGCCCCTGCACTGTATGTGCTTGTGTGTTCCAGCTCTGCCACTCCGGTTTCCTCCGGGTGCTCCGGTTTCCAGCAGAAGTCTAAAATAAAATGTGGTTAGATTAATTGACATCTCCAAATTGTCCATGGTGTCTAATAGGGGGTGTGTTCCCTGCGATGGTCTGCCATCCTGTCCCATTCCAGATGATTTTGTGCCCTCTCCTGCCTCATATAGCATACGTGCTTGGGTGACGGAGAGAATAAGGAACGGGAACCCAGAGCTTTTATTACTGCTAATTAGTGGTGCAACGGATCAAAAAACTCACGGTTCGGATCGGATTACGGTTCTAAGTCACGGATCGGATCGATTTTCGGATCAGCAAAAAAAGACAAGACAAATTTAACTCTCCATTTATTTATTTAAGTATTTTTTTGCCCATTAAAAACATTAAACTCAGGACTATTCCCGCCCAGGAGCCACCGGCCTCCCCTGGATCGCAGAGGACCCTCCCATCTACTAAATAAAGAAAATCATACTCTTCTAAGATTTGATAACTAGAATATACAATTTATGCTTTAGCTGTGACTTGATGGTTTATATAGCTGTCATTTTTGATATACATTCTTATTATGGTGGGTGTATGGCGTATTTGTTTTTTGTACCAAACATGTAAAATTGCCACAACAAACTTAAATTATAATACATAATAATGTAAAACTAAGTTATTCCTTTTGTATTTAATGGTTTTCCGTTAGAGGACTTTGCGTAAAAACTGCAGTGCATGATGGGTAAGATCTAAAGGCTGCTTAACGTCCTCGTCCGTTTAACGACTGTCGCGTACGTTAGTCCAGAAAGTAATTCAATTTCGCCAGGTAGGCTATCTCCTTTAAACTGCGTTTTGTTAGAGTACATATTTCGAGATGTTTTATTGTAGTCTTTTAAATATGTATACAGTTTAGCGTAACCCAGCCACTTAATTAAGGGAGCAAGCCAGCACAACTAGGTGCAGGTCCCAAGCCCTGATTAATGGGAAGGGTTGGCGTCAAGAAATAAAGAGACTATCATCACTTATATCAAAATGTAGAAAAAATGTATTTGTATAAATAAATGCGTTGAAGTAGGTTGATGATTCTGTGCTGTCTAAATTGTATAAAAAGTTAGGCTACATGACATTTGAATGGGCTATACCCAGAGGCATGGACGCATTATGAGAATGAGAAAGACGGTGCGTGCACACTAATTAACCTATACCCTATTCACTTAGACAATACACTGTAATTTCTGCAACAGAAATGGATGAGATGGGCAGGCAGCTGGAGATGGAATGTTTGTCCTTGGTAAAACTCTGACGGTCTCCACACTGGTGGTAACGTTGCTTTCTAGGCATAGCCAAACAAATCTCCTCCTGTCTGAAAAGGCGTAGAAAACGAAATTTAGCCACTAAAACTGCAGTTTTTGTGAGGGACAGTTGAATTCTCTCGTTAAGTTTTTTGTGTTCTTGCATGCACAGTTTAAGACTCGTTTCAGCGCCGCCACACATGCGTGATCCGTTGCACCACTACTGCTAATAATGTGTTTTTGCAGGAAGTGTGAATTCCAGCCTTTTACACTGTGCCAGTTCACAATCGTTTTGAAACCTGTGAAGGCATTTTCTCACAAAGATGGCACTGTAATTAACTGTGGTCCTGAATATCAGCTGCCATTTTCATATGCTATCAAATTTATTTTCATTTGAAAGTTATTTCTATAGCTACTTTGGAATATTGCTACTAAAACCAGCAAAATGAATATTGTAAGTAGGTTGTAATTACTATAATATCCATCCATCTATCCATCCATCCATCCACCTTCCAGAAGCTAACCCAGTACAGGGTTTGTAATTATATCTTTGTGGGGACTCTCAATTCATTTCTATGGGGAAAATCCTAATTTCACTTTAACGACCTTAACCCCTACTCAGCCCTAACCTTAACCACATAAACAAAGTAAGCAAACAATATACAAGACTTTTGGCATTTATACTTTTTTGATTGCATTCACAGGTCTTTGTGGGGACCTGAAAAAAACAGGTTTTTATTACATTGTGTGGGGACATTTGGTCCCCACAAAGTAACATAAACCTAATCCACACGTACATATTATGGCAACTCAGACACACTGGCCTACTTAACATGCCTTACAACTGCAGGAAGGGACAGGAGAACATAGAGTATGACAGTGTGACATGAGGAGATAATTCAAACTCACAAGGGAGACATTGAATCCAGCAGGCTTGGGTGTGTGTGGTGACAGAGACTGTCACTGTTTACGATCTTTAATATGGAAAAATAATCTAGCTTGTGTCTCATCTTTAAAGTGTATTAGTGTATTGTTTTGTATATTTTAAAAAGCCGTGCTACAGTAAATTCCGTCATTCAAGGGCAGTATATGACTTGCATGTATGTCACCTTGCATAGGTCTGTGTTCTTACTAGTGAGACACATACATTTGTTAAAGGTGTGATATGTTAGTCAAACTAAGCCTGATAGAAGCAAGGGCAGATATTCCCGGTGTTACGTCACTTGTCTCAGCTTGTATGAATATAAAGTCCTCAAAACAATAGTGGTATTGCTCCTAACTTATCTGGTCAAATATGAACATTTCTTGCTGAAATAGAATTTACAATTTTTAATAAAGTGGAATGAGCTTCTTTTAGGTGCAATTTGGTAAAATTTAGATTCTGTGTGTAATTCATTAATTAGTATTAGATTGTATGGTTCTACTCATTCTTGATTTTTACCAGATTATTCAGTGGATGGTCTGTACCCTCATTCAGCTTTCTGACAAGAATCATTTAAGTTTCTGTCATTTATGGTTTATGTTATTCAGGCTTATATGGATCTGATGTTTACCAAATTGCCCGTAGGTGTGCGTGTGCGAGTGAATCGTGTGTGAATGTGCCTTGCGATGGGTTGGTGCCTCATCCTGGGTTGTTCCTTGGCTTGGACCCACAGCTTCCGCTATAGGCTCCGGACCCCCAGTGGCCCTGAAAAGGATAAGCGTTTACTGAAAATGGAATGGCAGGTGCCATGTGTTTGATATTCTTAAAAAACAGCCTTTATAATAGCTCACAAATTGCTCTAAATCAGGGGTGGGGAACCTGATCCATGGAGGGCCGGTGTGAGTGCGGGTTTTTGGGATGACCTCTCAATCAGCCAATCACAGTGGGTACCCAGGACTGGTGTTGAGAACCACTGCTTCATTATTGGCTGACTGAGAGGCCATCCCAAAAACCCACACTGGCCCTCTATGGATCGGGTTTCCCACCCCTGCTCTAAATGCAGATGGATTCCAGCATCCTGTCCAAAATTTTTAAATCAACAGGATGTTCACTGAAAACTATACAACTCACTGTTCTGAAAGGGGTGAGGTTGGACAGTTATAATATGGAACTGGTTTAAAGCTGATAGAAATGTTTTTTTTTTTTTTATGTTTACCCTGTATAAATAAACAGCCGGCGTATCGTTTACCTGGAGCGGTGTAACTTTCCCCCTGTGCTTTTCACTCTGGCTCCCTGTCCTCCAGTTTCCCAGGGTATTTGCCCCCCTCGTGTCCAATTCCCATCTATAGATTTACCGGGATTTCCACAGATGTCAGAATATTTGGCGAAGTCCACAAAAATCTGCATGTTCCTTTGTTCTAAAAACAGATGTTTTTTGAGCAGCTAACATCCCAGTTGATGTTTTGAGATATTTGTGTACATTTTAGCAGTTGCTTTCTTTTTTTGCTACTTTAATCCATTTTAACGTTTATTCGCTCGTAATTCCGTCTGTCTTCTACCCGTTTATGCTGGATAGAGTAGTGGGGTGCTTGGAACCAGAATGAAATAGCACACAAGGCAAGTATGCACTCTTTTTGTGATGCTAGTTCATATCAGGGCACATTCTCTATCGAAATTCACAGGAATTTAAATGGAGTATCCAGACGAAATCCGTACAACATGTGGAGGTTTGTTCATAATTCCCCAAATAATTATAGTATAGAGCATTATTTACAGGCACAATAAACGGTGTTTTGGTATTCATTTATATGTGATGACCTATTTACAAGGTATCATATAGCTAGGCTCATCCCTCTAATTTTGAACTTAAGTATTGTCAGATGATCCACTGTAGGGCCGTCAGGTCAAAGATAGAAAGTGAGGAGTCTTACAAAGTTATCTGAGCAGGCCCCAACCTACGCTGATCTCTGACACGGTCCGCTTTTTTGCAGAGCTCCCGCCCCATCCACCGTAAGGATAATGGCCAGTTTTGTGAATGTTCAGCTTCTTGATTCCTTTTCTCAGTGTGTGACAGCAGTTTTTAAATCTTCGGAATGAAAATGGACATTTTTGCCGGTGCGAGTCAAGACCAAGAATTTTGCACTGTTAAAGCAAAGAACCTGATCCTATTCCACATTCTGAATGAAAGTAATTGTCTTCCAGAATGTTCGGGTCTGCCTTCTTCATGATTAATTAGGAGGGCAGTCTTGCATTTTAAGGTTACAGTTTGAAATAACTGAATTCTGTAAGTTCCAGATTGGTGACGGTGGCTTGGTGGCACATGAACAAATCCTTGTGTGAACAATGCTGCTCTTTCTAGACAGTGGAAGGAATCTAACGAGCGTCTGTTGTAATCTTTCAGACAGGCAGTGGTTTCAGACATCTTCCTTTCAGATCTTTCAGTTCTTATTAGCCATGTGTCTTTTTATACTGCAGCCAAATACTCCCTTTGAAAATCTGCTTTGTTCTGCTTGTCATTCTTTGTGAAACGTGGGTGAAAGTTGAAGAAAGGGTGGTATAGTGGCCTCACACCTCTAGGTTTGTGGGATCAAATCCCACCCATAGCTGTGTGTGTGCAAGGTGTGCATGCTCTTCCCAGGTGTCCGAGCCCATACTGTGTTTGTGCGGACTGGCAGCTCGCTTGGGGTGTAAGTTTCATACCACTGTGACCCTGACCTAAATAAGCAGTTCAGAAGATTGACGTTGTAGTTCAAGAGAATCCTTCATCATCAGAAAGCCAACCCAGCCAAATGAGTAACCATTCACACATACTGTGCAGTACATGTCATTGATACCTGTCAACATTGTTTGAGAAAGTACAGTTAGAGATTCATATTTGTTTATTAACATTTCTTCTCTTTGTTGTTGCACAGTTTTTTTTACATGTTCCTAGGAGCTTACATAAGTCTCATCAACACTCCACATATCCCACGATGCACTTTGTTTCTCGCCAACATCTCCCAGACTTACATAAAAAAGGCCACATGATCCTCAGCCTGGCCTGACCCGGCTGGTTTGGAGAGAGTTAACTGCTTCACTGCAAAGTGCAGAGGCCTTGAGTAAGGGAACTGAACAACTGAGCAGCGACTGCATGTGTTTACCTGCCTTGTACAGCAGAGGAGTATGAAGCCCATGTTTCTTTTTTGTTTATTTTATTCTGGGCCAAGAGTAACTCCAGGGAGAGTGAAGGACTGTATTCTACTGTAGTAACAGTGCAGCTGTTTCAGCTCTTTGGACCTGGAAACTTGGTTATGGAGGGAACGGGGAAAAGCTCATACAAAAAAGACTTTGAATGTATTCAACGGCATGGACTTTGCCGCCGCTTTCCTGCAGAGTGTGAAATGTTTCTTCCTCCATCTGCCTTTGTACCATGGGCTGCTCAGAGTGTCACTGACCTTTCAGAAATTCCTCTGCAGGTTATAGCTTACTGTCATTTCCCATTCACACTGTTTTGGCAACTTCTCTCTTGTAACTGAAGGTGAGCTGGGGTATATTGGATTTATATATTTCATGACAGTGCTGACTCAGATGGTCCTTGTAATGATACTGTCAGTCTGGCAGCTCAAGCCATTTTTGAGAAAGTTTTGGCTTAAAAATGGTTGCCACCTTTAATATTTTTACAGTTGGATGTCGTTTGCAGTTACAAGAATTATATATAGATATAATGGTACAAATGACATTATGATATTCTGAGCACATTGTAGTTTTAAATAGCAGAATATTATTACGCTATAAATGTGCAAGCTAGAAAAATTATAGTATGTGTCAGATTTGTTTTTCTACAGCATGCTATGTTCACAATATAAAGCCTACAATTTTGCCTACAATATAAAGCACCAATCTGGAAAACTACTTTTAGGTTAAGAGTTGTTTCCTTTGGTTTTAAATAATTATTTGACAAAGATTTTTGAAGAATAAGGTCCTTGCATACCTTAGATAAGTTGCAGACATTTTTTCTTATTACTTGCCATACTCTTCGGGTAGGAGGTTGAATGCTGCTAGTTGATCTTTTTATCTAAGGATTATTCACTATTTCCTGACTTGATCTTTTCTTTTTGCATAGAAAAGACGAAGGATTTAAATGTGAAGGCTCCTATTGTTTGCTTAATTTAGATAGGGCTAACCCTTCTGCCAAGCAATGTTTAACATTCAGTTGTTTGGGGGGTGGGGGTTCTTCTGAAAGAAAGGACACACTGACATGAGGGTGGGTACATCATTTTGTCAGACCAAGGAGTCAGAGTCAAGGAGCATTCACTTTAGCTTTCTTATTGCTATGTAATCTTATAGCTTTAAATTTGGGAAGCTGATTATGGTGTCCAAGTGTATTCCCTGTGAGATATGCTGGCAACAGCTGTTTTGCATGTTAAAATTACAATTTGAGTACAATTTGAGGAACACTTTCACGTTCTGATTGAATGAAAAAACACCTTAATGCTGTCCTTACAATGTAGTACTTTTAAAAATATCTTTGAGTTGCATTAAGGTACCATCAAGTCATACTTCCCTTCAGCAATTAGACCACTAGGCTCTCAGCGGAGAGATGAAATATCACCTGCAGCTATAGACTGATTGTGGTATTTTCATTTTCTTGTGGAATTCAGCCTTTGATTCCTCCCCCCAAGTCTTCCGTCTGGTTGGGAGGGAGGTTGGCGACATGTTTCAGCCCAGTCACCTGACATGCCCCATTTCACCCACTCCCAGTGATGCCAGGCCACTGATCTGGCACTGAACTGGGGGCTGTGGATGCCTTCAAGGGCCTGAACTTCAGCTTGCAGCATCAGACAAAGTTCCTTGTTCTTGTTCAGGACTCTCATTTGGCACATTTGCCATATTAATGATTTGGTTGAGTGATGTCCAAAATTCACACTGCAGCTAATTGGAGTTACCTAAATTGCCTGTAGGTGTATACGTGTGTGTGTGCCCTGTGATTTGTGTGTTGTTCCCTGCCTTGTTCCTGTAGGTTCTGGACCCTCTGCAACACTGAATAGGACAAGGGTTTATGGAAAGTGGGTGGATGTTTAGCAGTACTGCATTTTCACACTTTACCATTGTAAAATAATTCTACCTGTAACAAAAAAACAAAGTTTTAGCTCATTATTCGGATATGTAGAAAAAAATTAAAGCAATTTGTGGCTATTCCACATAATCAATAACATGGTCAATGATGTTGAAGCAGGCTTGTGCAGCAAATCATTATACTGTGGTATTTTGGGTATATCGAGGTATTTTCCCCTAGATGGATTTTATCATCAAGATTTCATACCAGAATAGCATTACTTTTGAAAATACCATCAAAATACCTCATACTACAGTGTAATGTCTGAATCACATGAAAGTATAGGAAATTAGTTACTGCCCAAGCCTACATTGAAGTTTTTAATTTTACATGTATGAGTGTAGAAGTGTCATGTAATGATTTTTTATTAGTTCTGTGTGAAGTTGTGAGCTTGTTTGAATGTAGTTGACATCTACTTCTACCCACTTATCACAGCCGAGATGGAATGCTACTAAAAGGCACATACATACAGACACTGAGTCACGATTCAGAGGTGCATTTTGACCAAGGTACATGTCTTTGAACTGTAGGAAGAAACCTGGCCACAGGGACTCTGGCTTTCTGAAAGCTGATTAGCTCCCAGAGTGCCACCACCCCATCACTCACTGATTTGAAGCACATCATTGGCTAATGACTAAGTTGGCCCCTCTGTATGAATTATGGTCCCTCTTATGCCCCCCACTGTAAAAAATCCTAGAATTGCCCCAGCCACTAAGCCACCAGATAACCCTTCAGCCTCCTCTGTGTACTTTTCAATCTCTGATCTCCAGTCTTCCACCCTCTTCCACCCTCTCTGTGTATCGAGTCCCTATCCTCGCAAAAAACCCTGTGCTTATGACCGCACTATTTTCAACACATACTAAGGAAGCCAGTGTGGAGAGGGCTTTCTCACTTTCGACTGGCCCTGCCAGCTCATATTGCCGGGACAAAGCTAGTCTCACCAGGGCCGTGAGTGAAAACTCAGGTTGCGTGCCAGGCGACACCAGCTGGGGTCAGCCTGCCATGTGTCCCCAGCAAGATAATCGAGTCAATTAAGAAAACCATTACATCATCGGTTGGCCCTTTCTGTGTGTCTGTTTCAAGGGGTTCTCTCTGCCTATAATGCACAATTTAACAAAGATAAGATCAATTAATCATCTTAAATTTAGGGACACTAAGAAGTATCCCCAAGAGGTTTATTCAGTTTCTGAGTCCTTCTGTTATTACCTTGTGCAAAGAACAGAATTTTCCATCGTCTTAATTTAATGAACTCCAGCAGTGTTTTTTATAAAATATTTTGAAGCTTTTATTCAGAAATAAATTGTCCTGTTTATGTCCTCCCTGGTAACTGAGATCAGTTCCTTGTGTCTTAATAATACAGGGCTACTTCATGCCTGGTAATCATGACCGAGTCAGATTGCTCTACATAGGCTACATTCACACTGCCATGCTTTAGTGACTCAAATTGAGTTTTTTTGCCTTAATATGACACAGATCTGATCTTTTCAGGGCTGTGTAGACACGCAAATCTGATCTTTTCAAATAAGATTTGTGTCACTTTCATATGTGGTACTAAATCTGATACGTATCCGATTCACAGCCATGCGACCGGAATGTGAACGCTCAGATCGGAATTCACGTGGCTTTTTGCTTATACGCATGCGCTGACATCATCAGCCTGCACTGGCAGCGCAGGAAGGTAAAAATGGAGGAGAGCCACGATAACAGTTAGTGGAAGATGGAGAAGTTGGGGATTTAATGGATATTTGAGGAATATATTAATCTGTTCTACTTAAACTGGAAGGAACCTCTCGTAATAGAGTAGTATTTGAAATAATTGCCAAAGAAATGGCACAGCGTGGACACAAACGAACGTGGCTACAATGCGAAAGAAAAATAAAGAGCCTGAAGTAAAGTTTATTGAGGCAAAAGACTTGAATCAGCGCAGCGGTCATGGCCACACAACGTGCCAATTTTACGACCAGCTTTTTACCCATGTAAAAACCTATCAGTGTGCGCATGCAGACCGAAACGCTCACATTACAGTCAGATACAGGTCACTTGTACTTATGAATGTGCACCGTCAAGATAGACGAATCCGATCTGAGCAAAAAATCGGAATTGAACTATGTGGCTGGTAGTGTGAACACAACCTTATTGTCCCACGGAACCTTGTGGTAAAGGAATCCACATGTTAGGCCACTTTCTTTGTTGTTGCCAAACTGGAGCAAAATAGGAGTAGTAATCAATTTAAAAGTTTGCCTTCTAAATCTAGTACCTCTCAGGCACCTGCACTCACGTTCCTGTTCATACAGAATGTTTCCCCATTTGTTTAAGAGGTCTTGTTTTGACTTATTAATTTTTCATTACCAGACCTATCCAGGCAACTGGGTGTAAAAGATGTAGAAACTCACCCCAAAACATAACAAGTGGGATTCTGGTTGGCAAGAGTGATTCCTCATGCCAGAAATCCTTCAGGTGTTGCTACATTGTTAGCGAGGGTTTGAAATCCAGTCATATGAAGATGTTGAACTTTCAGTCACCAGAAAGTTTTTGGCAGGGATGTCTCGTGCATTTAACTGTTCCAAGAGTGACCACCTGTCAAATCAATATTGTATTCCTAACTAATAGAGAGTAAGATTCTGTAGTAACAGGGAAACGGCCTATTAGCAGAAATAGACTTACACCTGGAAAACATTCTAGCATGCAAGTAAATCATGTTTGGGATTTTAAGTTCAAGCAGTAGTTTTGTTTAGCACCAGACTAACAAGTGGGTTCGGAATTAGAAAGCAGTAATGGTTTTGGGCGCCTTAAAATCCCAACGTTGTTAGGAGTCTCTTCCAAAACCAGAGCGCACACATTTGTGGAACATGACCATTTTAAATGTCTATGTCTATTTTGATAAGGTTACTGGTAAGCAGAAAAGAGGCTATACTTAACTGTGTACATGTTTCCCCAACAGACATAGTCGTATCTGCCAGTTTAATTAAGATGCTGCTTGGGATTGGTTTGGTTTGGTTTGGTTTCCATAAAGTATGATGGAATTTTAAGGTTTTGTAGCATCATTTCAGTTCCTGTCAGTGCCGTTTTTTTTTAAAGAATTTAAGAACATAAGAACTAGTAATTAAGAACGAGAGGAGGCCATTCGGCCCATCAAGCTCGCTTGGGAATAACTTAATAACTTAGAGTTGTTAAAATCTTATCTAGCCTTGATTTAAAGGAATCCAAGGATTCTGCTTGCACTACGT
>JAODUD010000107.1:21210861-21224423 GCA_026784285.1 Stomatorhinus walkeri
GACTACACGCTGTGTAAAGAAGTGCTTCCTTAAATCCAGTTTAAAGTGTTCTCCCGCTAATTTCCACCTATGGCCACTAATTTTTAACATACAGTAAGAATATTTCCTTCTCAGAAATGTATGTATTTCAACATAAGGATACTTGTAACCTGTGAATGCTGGTCAAACCAAACAGGGAATATGGTTCTGGAGAGAGAGGGAATTGCAACTGATGATAAAAGCTGAAGATTCTCACTGGCACAGGAAACTCGAGCTTGACTTTGGTAATCACACAGCTGCTGCATTTTCTGATCCAGTGTCAGCTTAGAGAGCCTTAACTCCCGTAAGCCCTGTCACTCAGTGCAATAGTGGATTGTGTCTCTGTTGACAGTGTCTACAATAATGACACCTTGGACTTCTGACTTCCTCATGTGAATGCTGATGGATGAAGGGAATGTAGAAATTGCAAGTATTGCGTTACAGAATCAGTGTGCATGCAGAGTATGGTTTTGGCCATGATTGATAGCTATTCCTGAACTGAGCAGCAGCTCAGGAGGAAGGTTGCTAGATTACTGTGATTGTCTGTGTGAATTTCATCCCGCTGTGCCATTTTTGCTGTGTTTAGTATGTTGTTGTGTTTTGTGTACCCCAAACCAGGCAACTGTTAACTCCTCTGTCGTAAAAATAAAACAAAACAGTACATGCATTTTGCTGTTTCCCTCTCTTCCAATTTTCCAAATGTATTTTTTTTCTTTCCTGTCTGGCAATTTTAGTGTGGTTTTCCCCTAAGGTCTTGTCTCCACCCGATTCCATTCAAAAATAAAACCCTGCTTATTTTCCTGAGTTATGGGGATCTGTTCACAAAGTGAACAAAACTCCTCTACAGCGTACGACGATTTTGATTGCTTTGCAGTTGGCTTGATAATTCCAGTTTTAACTTGTCAGATTGTGCTTTCAAACTGGTTACCTGCTATTTCAGTAAGAATAGATGTAGACTTGGGGCGTACCATTGAGGTACCAGGGATGCCACTTATGACGGTTCCCAGTGGAAGAAAGGGCACCATTTCTGTTATTAGTAAACACTTCTAACTCGGCCCTGGGAGCCGCCACTGCCTTCAGCACCTCAGACCTCAGCTGTCGTCTGAGAGAACAGGAGCTGGCTTGGATCACCAAAGCTGGTGACATGTAGTGTCAGCTTACCGGAAACGGGTGGGTATTTTTGAACATGCATAGTGCTTTCCGATGGTGTATGTTTAATGATGTCAGCTTGGATTGAAGCACTGATTTGATTTTAGTTGTACATATACCACATTTTACCTGTGCTTCCTATTTTGTGTAGACAAGGCTTTGTAACATACATGCCACAATGAGAGCTGCACGACATCTTTGTTTATAAAAATCTAATGGAACTGTTTATCAAAAAAGTTGGGTTTCAAGACATGAGGCATGAAAATGTGACACTTAATGAATTTATCCTGCTGGATCATATATTAACATAATTTTAAACAGTGATCCCTTTATTTCATAGGAGAACATGCCAGTTGTTTTTTAGCAGAGATCAACACCCCTGGCTTTGTAGTGAGGAGGTCTGCTAAATATAACCTTTATTAAAAGGTACATTTTAATCATCGAGACCTAGTAGGTCACATTCTGTGATCCATTTGATTATATGTGATCACAGCCATAGATTTATAATGAATTTATAATGAAAGGTAGAATCCTGCTCTAATTATAGCTTCCTGACCGTGCCATCCTCACAGGTTCAAACATGCTGTGAATTCAGAGACTAATTAGGTGATGAATTAGCATGAAAACAAACATCACAGCCATGGAATTTTTTCCACTGGCTTCAGACGTCGGATAACACTATATAAGGTTGCATCATTGTCCTTGGTGCTATATTCTGTAGCCCCGGTTCATGTTTCTGGTGTACATTTGCAATGGGATTTCATTCAGTCATTTACTTGGTTTTATTGTTGCGCTCAATCTCAGATAGCCATTCCGTCTTGTGCTGTCGCTAACACAAACAGTGAACATTGAAGGAGGAATTTTTCATGTTCGAAAGAATAAATTGTCTTGTAATGAAAGCTGACAGAATTTGCATACTTGATTACTGACTGGGCCACTCATAATCTGGAGGCATTAAAGCTAAATATTTCCCAAGATACACTTGTTTCCTCTTTTACTTCCTGAGCTGAGAACTAGTATACAAGCCGCTAGTTCATGTTTTGGGGAGGTGATAGTTATAAGATGGATGAATGGATAATTAGCTTCAATATTATGCTAATATTAGCTCCTTGGGAAGGGGAAAGGATTTCTTACTCTGCGAGAATTTGGAATTCCTGACAGCCTTGTTTCTCAGGGCTGCAGTCGAACGAAAAGAGTGGCAGTTTAACGGTAAATGTGACTAGGACAGAATCAGAGTTCAGCACTGAACCTCTTTCAGGGAGGGGTCACGCTATTTGCAGAGAGAGGCCTCTACTGTCAGCCCCCTGCTGGTCTGGTAATTGAATAGAGAAATCCTCAGAAAGCGTCAGGCATTTCCCACATTCTCGATGTCTCAGAATACCTATTAACACTATCATTACGGTTTTAGAGACTTCCATAATTCAAGACTGACATTGTGGTTGTAAGTATGAGCGACTAAGACCTAAAGTTTTTGGCAGACACAGTGTGATTCTGGCATGACTCTAAAATTGAAATAACTGGGGGGTTTAGTTTGTATTTGTTAAACGTTCAGTGCCAGTTGGTTTTTGATTAATAGCTTTTGGATTGTGTTTGATGGTGTTATTTAAAAGTACTTCTAGATTCTGATTATAATTGCCTGGTTATTTTACAAGATTACAATTTCTTATATAGATGAAGAATAATATTTTCCTTATATATTATAATATTTATATTGTGGTGTGTGGTCAGTTTACCCTAAATATTCCTGCTACCCAGTTTGCAATATATAGAACCCTGAAATATCGGTCCTGTTTTTCTGTTCTTTCAGAATAAGCATTCTGCCCCATGATTCTTCCTCCTGTCACCGACACAGAATGAATACCTAGCTTGAAATCTGTTCATGTAAATTGGTGAAACATCTATGTCATTGAAACAAGTATGTGAAAAAGAGAGACTTGCTCCTTGGGTGATTTGGGTAGCAGCCATCAACGGTCAGTTTTTCTTCACCTCACTGCTGATAATTTAGCTTAGTGACCAATATTATTGCTCATTATCTCTGATTTCTTGTGATGCTCTGAACTGAGCTGTGCATTCCTAGGAGCCATATTGATAGGTCAGCTTTGGCTTTGGGAAATGCAGGCATTCCACTATCTGCCAGCTGCCCTAAGGGTTATAGGGGGAAGGTGGTGAGTCAATGAAAGGCCAGAGACCCCTTGGCATCTCAGTGGTATATTCCGCCCTGTGCAATATTGACCGATGAATGAGAATGGCAGCCTTCCCAGCCTCCCATCCTTACAACATTCCTACATCCATATAATGTTAACAATAAGAAACCAAGCAACCTCATGGAGCATGCCCGCAACATAAGAGTAAGGGCAGAGTAATGAGAGAGCTTATGATGGATGGCAACACCAGCTTTAACATGCCAAATGATAAAAAAAAGAAACACATCTTTCTAAAAACCACCTTCTCCCCCCCAGTCATTTCTAAATATCTTCGTGTTGTTTAGTGTTAGTGTGCAAACACATATGTAGGTCACCACATTTGCCAGCAGTCTGTTCCTTGAATGTATTTTGCTACAACCTTGCAGTGTCTAAAGGCTTCAGTATGTCTGAATTCTAATGTATTAGTAGACCACAAAAAGACCACAAAAGCATACTTAAATCTCAGCACCATTAAGATTCCCTTGACGCGCCGAACTTTGGTATGCCTTGGCATGATAGTGTACGAGATACTTCAACTTGGCCGTTTTAAGTTAGCTTGAAACATTGTTCTGTCTGATTTTTAAAATAACCTATGGTTCTCACACATCACTACAGGGAAAAACTGGTGAGAAAAAACTGTCAGTTTACAACACATAAAGGCACAAATCTTCTACCACTAAATCCCAGATAAATACAGGGTGAAGTGACATTTCCTGATTGCACTTTGTCATTTCTGAGCATCTGCTGAACGTATCCAGCCTCCTGCTTAGTCATAGGCTGACAAATATTCAACAAAATAAATGAGCAAAACTGATTTTTTTTTCTGGTACCAAGGGTACTGTAAATAAAAAGGAATCACGCCGCTCAGGGGGAAGGTCTAGTTTCAGAGCACAAGCTCTGGCGAGTTCAGTGGACAAGAATGGACAACAACAAGTATGTGTGGCTCTTCGTACTGTTATGCAAGCATGTCATCAGATTGACATGGCTAAAGTGAGATGGATCTGCAGGGCTCGATGGTGGCATCTCTTGGAAAAATATGTCATTATCTTTTAATCGAGAGTGAAATGGATTTGGATGTGTCGAGCAGGAAAGTGCAACAGTAGAAGCTGAAACTTGTTAGTCGTGACCCTGTTGAGAAGCTCGGGCAACATTTGATGCCTGACATGGAGCAGCTGTTCTGGACACATCTCCGCATTTTCATGCATATCACAAAGCGCTAGTATCACCCGGTGTGTCCTTGTATATTCTGCAGTGCGTGGCATGATGTGAAAGGCTAACTGGATTAATAGCCAGGGGAAAGATTCCTGGTGTGTGCAATGTTTGCATTCAGATTGTTTCCATTTCACTTCTTTTTGCCATTGTGCACAGAGAGAGGAAAAAAGAAGTGTTTTGAAGGATTTGCATCCATTGAGCTGTTTTTGTCAGTGTTTTTTATTTAAGATCTGAAAAGGACAAATGTAATGCCTCTGCACGCATGGAATGCTCGCTCAGTCAAAGACTTCCTAGAGCTTCTCCCCCTGCTCCCCACACAGAGCTTCATCAAGTGCTGAATGGTGTCACCCATCAAGATTTTTGTCAAAAGTGAGTCTTTCAGCTGCAGATTGCCCATGTCATTCACTGCTCAACACGCACAGACTAGCCGATTCTCCTGGAAGCTCATGCTGCTCAGTGGTGTGGATATTTTGTATGCCTTACGTATCACGACTCTGAGAAAGTTTTTAAAAACCTTACTCTTTCACCGGTTGCTGTCATCACTCTTGCCATATGTAATTGCTTTATGGCTGTCTCTAAGAAACTGACAGTGCTTTCAGGGTGAGCCAGTGAAAAATAGCTCTGTTATGGTCCTATAGATACCAGCTAAGTGCTGTTACTTCTCCGCCTTTTGCTCTTTAGCCCTAGAGATTGAGTGAGGCTTAGGTACCCCCTCTGTGCTAGGCAGTGCCTGGGTTCTCACAACCCCCCCCAGGAGGCTATCATTTGGAGGTGGGGGGGGTAGCTCAGCCGGTTGGCATGCTGTGCCTGTGTTCGGAAGTCCACTGGCTCAGATCTACTGGTCAGCAATGTGCTTTTGCTGTTGGGTCCCTTGAGCAAGGCCCTTAACCCCCAGTTGCTCCAGGGACTGGTTGACCAAACTTTCTCACATTGGATAAACGATAAATAAATAAAATGTATTGTATTTCCACACTGTCAGCTACTTCATTCTTCTGTGTTTATGAGAGTGACCCTGCTTACATCTTTCCCTCCCCATTCATATGCCATTTATAATATCGGGCCTTCTGCTGACCTCCAGAGGAACATTATTCTGTCTTGTCACCCCGAATGATTAAATTCAGGATTGCGGACATTGTTGACATAGTTTTCTATAGATGTTGCAATAAAAGCCACGTCAGATGAAAAGCAAGGTCTGTTGGGAGGCAGGCTGCCCACGTCTTTGCTGATAAGCGGGCTTGGAAACCTTGGAGGAGTTTCAGAAATCTAAATTACCTTGTAATCCTGTCCTAATTCAAGGTTATGAACTATGCGTGTAACATGCTGCCGACGTTTTCGTCACCGAGCAGCAATGGCAGAGGCTATGGACGCCGGACTCAGACCTGAGATCCCAAGTTCTGGCAGAAGTGGGGGGGGCAGCTGCTGCGGAGGGTCCTTTCTCATAGCTTGTCTGCATTTTTGCTCCGAGATGGAATGGGAGACGTGAAGCCATTTGGGCAGTTCTCAGGAGTGCCTGACAGTGGGGTATGAATCAGACTGGGAGCCAGGGAGTTCCATGCCTTTTTCGCACAGGCCACACTACCGCACATCTGCTCAACTTAATTTGAGAGCTAGCGTTTTTGGACAAGGACGAGTCAACATCCTCCGATTGTCCGTCCTCTGGGATCTGACTCAGATCCATGAATCCATCAGTTCCTTCCTGGTCAGTCTGCCCCTCTGGCTCATCGATTGTCCACGGACTGGGAGATAAGAGATTTCTATTGCTGTAAACAACAGCTGGGAAAACCTGTGTTAAGCATCCATGAGCCATTTTCTGTTTTGTGGCAGAGGAATACATAGCCATCGTTTCAAATATCTGTCTGACAACTGGACAAACAATGTGGAAAAAATGATCTCCGGGGAATAATTCTGGCTTGTGCCCCTCCCTGTTTTCATGCACTACCTTTATGTACCATTCTGATCCCACCCCTTGGTGGTCTGGAGAACAGGGACTTTCGGACCTGGAACAAGTCTGCGTCTCGTTTTATAGATGCGTGAAACTTGAGAATGGCTGGGGAAAGGGCATCATGTTTATATGCTGTGCTGTGACTGATTTTTTTTATTTTTATTTAGGTAAGCCATAAATCTGTCAAGGGGAGCAAAATACAAAAACGGCACTGGAATGAGCTGTGATATAAGTGGCTTTTCTTTTTTTTCATATATAGAGGGAAATTTAATGTCAATTAATGTTGCTTTAGCTACTCATTAGATGGCAGCCCCTATCCTTTTCCAGTTTATATTTTTCTGTTTTATCTTGACGTTTTGAGTTAATTTTCACGAGTCCTTGAGCAAAAAATGGTAACACAGTATGACCACATTAGGAAATAAAAGTAAAAATATAGCTATTTATGAATAGTTTATTCATTGTCTGTAAATACATTTCATTTGGTGATGAATAATAAGAGGTAGAAAGGTCACTAGACAGAAATCTTTCCCAAAAGTCCTCCTTCCGTGGCTGTTTTCCTCCCAGTTTGTCCTGCGATGGGTTTTTCCCCCCCGTCTGGAGGACACTAGTCTGAGGGAGGGGAGAATGGGAGGTGATCACAGTAACGGTTGGCTGGTCATGTCCAACCAAAAGAATTTTGCCAATCAGCGCTTTCCTTTTGAAATACCCCAGTGATTATTGTTACAGGGTACTCAGTCAGGGGAGAAAGGATTTGGGGGAGAGATGAAGTTATTTAATAGCTGGGACCTTTTAAACGGGGAACTCTACTATGATGGAATCGGGTGGAAATAGAAACTTGCGTGTCGTGTCGACTAGAAATGCCAACGGTGGCAACATCCCAAGGCTGTATACAAGAGAGGGGGGAGTACTGAGGGGGTAGGGGCCAAAGAGAGATGGGATAGGTGGCTAACAGTCGTAACAGTCACATTCTATATCTGTGATGTCACACGGTGTGCAGGCGACGGGTGGGGCCCAGTCCGGTGGCACTTCGTTTGAAGTGCATCCCTGCCTTATCCGTGATGTATGAAAGCACGACCCCGCAAGACATGAAGAACCGACAGTGATGTGATCTTTCCGAGGTCCGGGCATTCGCGGAAACACGCGTGGCAGTATGCTGAACTCGGTGGAGGCGGCGGCGGTACTCGAGGCGTGCTGGAACAGATCTGTATCTCTCAAATGTCCTGCTGTCAGCTTAAAATAAAACAGCCATTGTGGGCTACGGCAATAACTGGCAGCTTGTGTGAGCCCCAATAAAGCAGAGTGAGTGCACATTAAATCACTCCCGAATTGAGACTGAGAGAGAGACGGAGAGAGAGAGAGATGGACAGATAGAGATAGAGATATAGAGATAGATATTTCAAATGGAATTATTAATATTCATTATTACAAGTTCAAGAAAAAATCATTCCAAAACACTTGAATTGAATGAGATTAAATGTGTAAAATGGTCCACTCTCAATGTTATAGATTTTTCCTGATTCTGAATGAGAGTGCAAACAAACCTAACACCTGTACCTCTTCCTTTGTGCTTTGCTGCGTCTAGGTGGCTCAGAGCTCCAAGGTATGGAGTGAGGTGGCATTTCCGGAGGACATGGAGGCCGAACGGGGGGGAAGGCAGTTTAAGAGGTTCTTAGCAGAATCTGATGACGAGGACTTTGCCATGGATGAAGCGTCAGGAGGTGAGGGGGTTACTGTGAAGTAGCTCGATTAGGGCTATGCATAATTATGTTATAAGGGGCAACGTTGTTTTAGGTTATGGGTTTGGGACATTTTGGCGGCTCTTTGGTGGTTGATGTTTGGAGAAACTTGGTTAGAAGTTCTGTGCATTGTTTTCAGAAATACCCAGTGGAGAAGAGGACGGAAGCACCCCAGGGTCCAATATTGATATTCAAGGAGCTACAGGTAAGAACATCAGATTATGACTCTCAACACCTTCTCAGATCTTCTCGAAGCTTTTTCAGCACGAAGTTCTGCCTTAGCCCCAACACTGTTCGCCACGAATGACAAACCCCGATCCTATCCACGGTTTCTCCAACTTCTTGAGTAATTGCCCAATTTCTGAAGCCCCTTATGATGTTTTGAGAACTATGCTTCTCATCCCATGTTATATACTGTCATATCTGTTACCAGCCGTTCATACTCTCTCTATATCGTTTTTGAGAAAAGCTGTTTTATGAGGTCGTAGATTTTGGCTGGTGACATTTGTAGCTGTATGATTAGTTTTGCGAGGTCCCTCTAAGTGGTTTTATGCTCCCAGATGTTCAATGGCTGCATTTTAGGGGGGAATTCAGCATCCAGGCAGCGACTTGCCACCCACCAAGGCATTTCTGAGCCCTCTTTTCACGGCGATGAGACCGATCGTGATAGAAGATCTTGGATCTCTGTCAGACATGTAAACAGTTCTCTGGCTGCTGTTCGTCCGATTAAAGGCAAAGGGGAAACCAAATACTGTAGATGAAAGAGTGGGCTAGCACCGAAGACAGTGGTAGACGGCACTATTTCCACACCCTTTCACACACACCGCCCCCCCACACCTCCCACCCTGTCCCATCCTTTGTTTTATCCTCTCATTCTTTTGAGGCCACAGACCACAAAACGTGCACAACAAAGGAATGCTCTCGGGTTGTTTTTACCAAGGGGGGGGGTGCAAATAGCAAGTAGTGGATAATACCCAGCGTGCTTTCGCCAGCAGATGTAAAACAAAGCAGCTGTGGTGTAATTTCTGGATCTGGCTGCGTGACGGCCAGGGGTGTGAACGTCAAGGAGCAGCCCCAGCGCAGCATGTCACAGAGTGTTCCTCCTTACATATTTTTCCAGTTTTTAACTGTCAGTGTGGAATCTTTCTTACGGCCATTTTCAGCCACCCTTGGCCCTTTGGTAGGTGCAGCAGCTGTTTATATCACTGAACTTTATATCATCATAAGGTGGGCCTGTCCGCAGTGATCTTTGACATCCGTCACTGTCCTGCCCTTGACTTCAATCCCATGCTGATGTTGCATTGTGCTGTTTCTTTTAGTTTTGTTGTTTTGTCTGAAATGTGATTTTTATTTATGCATAAGATATGGGTCTCCACACATTAGTAAGCCTAAGGAGCAGTGTATTGTGGGATGACTGCCTCTCGTCCATCCCGTGTGTGTTTTGGCATCTACCACAGCACAGTATGCCAGCCCAGGCCATTATATCATAGAATAAATATCTTGGGCGGAACTGATCACAGTGACGTCAGATCTGAAGCTAAGTGAGCTGTATCTACTTCTGGCTCTAAAATTACACAGCCATGAAACTTGCCCTTACTGCCTGAGGCCCTTGGGCCCCTCTCGGTTCTTGGTTGGGGGTTCCGGAGTGTGGGGTAGCTAGATCTACCTTACACTGGCATTGTTGGCTTGAATGTCAGGTATTGATTCTTTACTTGGCCTTTACCAATGACTGTCTCTGCATAATGCTGGACCGCATTCACTTGTTAAGTGAATTACGAAACATTTCACACATCTGGAACCCGAGTTTGAGTCTCTGCCCCCCGGCTCTATATATGTGGAGTTTGCATGTTCTCACGGTGTCAATGTGAGGTTTCTTCTCAGTTCTCCGGTTTCACTCCTTCAGCCCGAAAATATGCTGATGTTAACTATAGTTGCCAGATTGCATAAATTGTGTGTGTGCCCTCTGATGGGTTGGTGCCTCATCCTGGGTTATCCCCTGCCTTGTGCCCATAGATTCTGGGATAGAATCCAGACCTACACAACTCTACATAGGATCCGCGGGCAAAGATAATTGCTAAAACTCGCGTGCATACATGCAAATGCAATTGTGCATTTATGAGCCTTTCAACAAAGAAAGGACAAACATAAGATCTTTTTCTCTGTTAGTGTTTGTTTGTTGTTTGCTCTGCTGGCTGGAGGAGGCTGGGCTCAGTCTGGCTTCTCCAAAGGTCCCTGCCTTGCCGCTGTCACTTCTGGCTTACAAACTGGGGGCTTTGGGTAGAGATAATGTAAAGCGCTTTGAGACAGTGTGAAATGCGCTATACAAATAATATTGAATTGATACTGAATTGGATTGAAGATGCTTTCAAAAAATGTGCTATTTCCCCCCCGCATCCCCAGTTCTGGTTCTGAACATTTGCAAAAACTGGCAGATTCAATCTATTCTGAAATGCTGCCCCCCCTTTTGAACTACATGAAACCATCTTGTTGCTTATCTTCAAAGTACGTAATCTATTTCATCCTCTAACAACTCACACTTTGCGTAATTAATTTTAATTAAAGGGCTTGTTTTGTGTGTAAAAAAAAAGCTGCACTTGAAATTTGTTTTGTCTATAAAAAGGTATATCTCCTGTGAAATATGAACTTGAGATGCTACTGTGACATGGTCAGGTTGGTCTCTTCAGACCTTCCCATCAGGTGCTTTCAAATGAGTTTTTGTATCCCCACTACTTGGCAGCGATCTGTAACTAGGAGAAACTCACAAAGGTGGAAAATTCAGGTTCAGAAAGAACAAATCCAGATCAATATTTTGTTCAACGAACCAGCTGAGTATACAGAGTCACATTCACAGAGTACTCAATCTGTATTTGTACTTTCTGGACCTGAACTGTCCACCTCTGAAAACTCGCGTGCATATGCGTAATCGCACATTGCAAGTTTGGACTTGAAGAGGGTATTATCTGTGCACGGTAATGTTTATAAATCATAAGTGGGAAATCCGGATTCCCAAGTGAAAAACTCATGGGATGCATTTGTTGCTATGCCTCGGTAATCTCTGCAAGCAGATTTTCCGTTCCAGGATGGGCGTGTTTGACGGTGGCATCCCCGGCATGATATATGTATATATAAACCCCCGGCTGCTGTTACTTGCCATTTGTCTCATTATCGACCCATACATAAGTACTGAGGAATCACATTGCGAAAGGCTTGGGGGAAAATAATCCATGGGAAATAAGACCATCCTTGTAACCATTAAGATGTAAGCGGAAGGAGCAGCTGTGCATTTTTCCCAAGTTCACGTAATTGTCTGCTATAAGCCTCGTTGAGATCAGCATGACATGGATTGGGTCCACCTAAAACACCCCCCCCACCCCACCCCCCGAGGCGTGACAGGATGGGCCCTTCAGATGTGCTGTGGAGTTCAGTTCTCAGTTTGTCTTACCCAATTCTGCTCTTCACACACATACCCCCACAATCGACCACTTGGAGACACAACTCGACGGTTATGTTTTCATGTCCCTATTTTCTAAAACTGGACGTCTGGGAGCTGCCCCAGGACTAATTTTGGAAGGGGGGCTTGAGAAATGTTCTCGTCAATTTTCTATAAAGTGAATCATAAATGAGGGGAAGTGAAACTGGGGGTGGTGCTTAAATATATTTCTCACCTGTCTTTACCTGGAACAGTCTTCAGTATTAAAATTAGTGGCTAGCCTGCACATTATCACTTCACTGGAGATGATGCGGTAACACTTTACTTGAAGCAGTCTCCATAAGGGTGACATGTAACCATCATAAGAATGACATGGCACATGTCATGCACATTAATGAAACATTATTAATGTTTATGACTGTTGTCATAAACATCACTGTTGTCATAATGTGTCATTAATGTGCATGACATGTCATGCCATTCTTATGACAGTTACATGTCACCCTTATGTAGACTGCTTCAAGTAAACTGTTGCCGATGATGCAAACTATAGAGACACTTTTCATCCAGTCAATGTTTTTAATGTTATTTTAAAAACAAAAAAGTGAATCCATTGCTGATATTTAGGCTGATATTTATGCTTCTAGCGAATTTGTCATAAATTTACTTTAAGATAAAATATTATTCCTTTGTGTGAGATTTTTACACAGAGCCTCTTTTTTAGCCATAAAGTTGGAAACTGCAGACTTGGTTACTGTCGTAGTCTTGTGTGTTACCCCAGATATGTGTCTCGGAAAGATCAGGCAGCATGCAAGTCTTGCATTGTTTTCTCCTGCAAGGGCAATAATGATGTTTAGTCCTATAGGAAGCTTGTTTTTGCATTAGCTCAGATAATGTTGGAAGTTGTCACAGACGAACACTTGTCTGTGTCCAGCGGCATCTTTAAATCCATAGCAGCTTAGAAGGTACAAAAGATGGGACACATTGTGCACAGTAAATATAGTGCAAGCAAGTTTAAAAAGTAGACAGTACTAAATAGATTAACTTATATATGAAATTATTTGTCTATTTATAAAATAATGATTATTATTATTAATGCCCCCCTATTATTATTATTATTATTATTATTATTCCAGATAGTTGTTGTGACTCCAAACAACAAACATCGTGAATATGCTCTCCATAAACTCGGGAGGGTTGGACAAATGTAGAGGTTTTTAGGTAAACAGTGCTACAAAAATTGTCAGATTGTGGACCTGGGGGGCCTATTGCCAGGCCACCCAGCCTCAGATCCCCCCAAGTCAAGCCAGCCAGATAGAAGGTTGTGTGTGTCAGAGTAGAGCTGGGCTTCTGGATAATTATATCACAGGAAGTGACATACAGCGGCAGCTGTGGATTCTTTCAGCGACCTCCTTATGGCTGTGAAAATCCCTCCTTTGAGGAGGCGGCGGATGCAGCAGCTCTGGTGCCGAGGCTGGAAGTCAGGGAGAAGCGGGATGGGAAAATTGTGAAGGTTTACGCTGATGTCAGGCTGAACGGGAGCCCAGCTGCTGGAGGAAAGCTGGCTGGTGAATAAAATACATGGTGGCCACAACCACTTGCGGGTTCCCCCCATTTCCCTGCTCCACTTCCCAAAAGATACAAGCACCTGACGCACATGACTGAATGCTGTATAAATGGGCTGTAAGTGTCGAGTTAAAAGCAGAAGGACGTTTAGAGATGCTCTGAGGTGTCATTCAACCGTCAAGGTTTCTCCATTCGGGCCATGGTACATGTATCCACTTAATTGATAAACGAATGGTGCACATTTAATCAGAATTAACAAATGAAGTATTTAATCCAATGAACCAATCCCTGTAGTTACTTCAGTCTGTAGCTGCTTAGTAGTACTG
>JAODUD010000107.1:21234735-21249666 GCA_026784285.1 Stomatorhinus walkeri
CTGCTGGTGTACCTTTCTGCTGGTGTACCCTTCTGCTGGTGTACCTTTCTGCTGGTGTACCCTTCTGCTGGTGTACCCTTCTGCTGGTGTACCTTTCTGCTGGTGTACCCTTCTGCTGGTGTACCTTTCTGCTTGTGTACCTTTCTGCTGGTGTACCCTTCTGCTGGTGTACCTTTCTGCTGGTGTCTTCATATTTCTACATTGGAAAATTCAATCGATAACTGATATGCTTTTGTCTAATCACCAGTGCCTGCTGTGAATCTTGCCAGGACATATTGGCGGAATAACGCTGCATCATTTTATCATTTTAAAATGATTGATGAATCTGGCGGACATATTTAATAATGATTATAAGCATGTTGTACAAATAGAAGCCTGTGTCCCATTTTGATTGCATCCGATACCTCAAATAACTAACAAAATGACTCGTTCATCCTGCATTATTTGGGGTGGTGATTGTTCCATGTGAAATTATGTGTAAAGTTTAACCTTTTTGCACCCCTCAGACTTATTTAACATAAAGGTTACAGTTTCTGTGGTAGATTGGGAAAGCAGCACAGGAAAGCAGCCGGGAGCTAACCCTAATGCCAGAACTAGGTTCCTGAACTTCAGTGGGAAAGCCTCTATACTGATAACATGTAACAGCAAAAGCAATGTTCTGCTGTCACTGTGGGGGAAAAAATCATTCATATGCTTTGTATGGTATTGACATGAAGAGTGACCGCATGGTTGGTGTCTCTGCTCATCTTTTCTCTCTGTCCCCACATAAATGCATGAAGGTCTGTTTTGTATATTAATTATTTAAAAATGAAGATTAATGAATGAAAATGATATTAAATATGTCTTATTAAAATATGCGAATTAAAATGACAGGTCATAATGGATTATGACAGAATTTTTCTGTCAGAATGACAGACAAGAAAATCTAAGCCATGAATTGCATCATCTCCTGACAAAAGTTTACATTCAAACTGTGATATTGTGCTTGAAGCCTGCAATATGGGGGGGGGCTGTGAGCAATCAGTTGACATTGAACCCCCAGAGGATTTTTCCCCCATACTTGGGAATTTTTGGTTCCTCTTCTCCTTTGTTTTCTGGCATTCTTTCTTTCCCACCTCCCAGTTCCATGCACCATTTTTTTTAATATCATATGATGCGTTAACGTATTACCCCGCAGTGACATGCCTTATATAATATGATGGAAGAATCAGGGGATTATATAGTGTTTTTCCTGATATATGTTACACTGTAAAAGAATGAATGTGCAGAAGTTTACAGGCAAGTGTGAGAGAGGTAACAAGTTACTAGGTAAAAATGACCCTAAATACCTCATGTGACAAAACAAGTTGGTGGGACATAAAGATGATTTTTAAATTAAGACGTTGCTAGATGGGCTTACTCACTCTGCATTGAGAAAATACTCAGTCACAAAGACTATCTCACTAGGTTGACTTAAGCATACTTCAGTTAACAAGAAGAGCTGAAATCCATCTAGAAGGAAGTGTGGCTGTTTGCCTTCACTTTGTTCATGTCGCCATGCAATGCTGTACCCGCCTAACAGCTCCCCTCACCCCCCATTCCAGTCTACTACCGGGCTCTGGTGAACTTCACCAACTCCTTTGTGTACGGACCAGAGCTTGAAGACGTCAACTCCCCCCTTTTCAAGGAAATCACAGATGCTGTCGTGGACACGGTACGTACACCGCCATCCATCAAGCAGATGCAGATGTTGGTTTGGTTCTGCCAGTTTTCACATGGCCGGAGCTGCCAGGGAATTTCACTGTTTTTCCCAGAGCCTCTTGTCCCTACTGACTACATTACAGAACATTTTGCTTAAGTGTACATTATTGAGTCATAGTGTTACATCTGTCTTTTTCCTCCCTATTTATCAGTAAAGAGTCACATATTAACATAGTAGAGTGCTGAATCATACGTGGATGTCCATTAAGTTTTACTGCAAAATGAAAGAATCCAATAATAACTGAATCTTTTTTTGCTGGGCTTTTGCTGTAGTCTTTACTGGATACAAGTCTGCTTTTAACTTTGACTCGTTTGGTAATGACAATATTATTGCATTTACATTTAATCCATTATCAAGTATAAAATAAATTTTGCATTGACATGCTAATCACTTCAGGATTCCTTTTGTGTTGGACAAGGTAATTGTTTTAGCTGGTCATTGATGCATGGTTTTATGGGAGTGTTAAATCAGTGTGATGTTTCCTTGTTCCTCCTACAGCTGGAGTCTGAATACAACAAGATACCTGGATTACAGACAGTCAACGTGATTATCATCAAGTGAGGACTTTCTTCCTACATTTGTATATTTTGAGAGCATGAGTGATAGTCAAGACACTGGTCAGTGGTTCAAAACAATACTGTGCTCATTCACTGGGACTTGTCATACTGATGGAATGCTATCAAACTGCAACATAATTTGATGACATCTTCATAAAGATTGTGATGTCACCGCTAAAATTGTGTATAATAAGACCTGTCGCATCATGGCACCTGACAACGTTTGAGGCTCCATAAACATGCACAGCCCTGATCCACACGATCCTTTGCTCTTCAGAAAGCTGGGGAATAACGTGTTTGTGGAACTGGACGTGGGATCGGAAGAAAATATGAACACAGAGCAAATCCGCAACGTCCTGTTCTCCGTGGTTAAGGAGGGCTCCATTGCGTCCTACATCACATCCGTGCACGGATTCCAGTTCCGACGTCTGGGAGGTGAGAGTTGGGGGAGGTTCCGGGGACCTGTTAGTGGGTTTCTGCAAATGAAGAAACCCTCTGGACACTGCAGGTGCAAGAGTGAACAGTCAGAGCAGTATAAAATTTGCAATACAGAAGATACTAAATAGGACATTAATTCAGAAGCAAAAAAATCCTCTAATGTAAATGTTGTCAGTTTAGTGCAACACCATTGAAGTGCTCACCACATCATTGTTTTGTGTAGTTTTATGAAGTCCTTCAGGTTATTTGGGCATAAACCACATTTGACTGTTAACAATAACAAAGGTGTGATTGCACACGTGGTACAGAGTTGCTTAGTGGTGAAATGTTCTAATGAATGAAACTGCAGGTGGAGATCTGGAGAGTTCTGTTGACACGCCTCTCCTGGTGTCAGTAGAGCCCATATCATTCCCAGGTTTGTGACGTCTGGAGTGCAGCTGACAGAATCGCAGATCATTCCCTGTCTGCTCTTTTGCATCCGCATGACTAATATTGGCCTTGATGTCTGCTCTTCCGAAGCTCACTTGCAGACAGATGCATTCGATAACTGTATGTCTGGGAATGTGAAGAATTTTACTTAAACAAGTATAATGTTTAAGGTGATACTACAATGACTCAGTAAGTAGCATCCTGCCCTTACATGTACTGGACTATGGATTTGATTCCCACCTGCCCAGTTTATATAGGGTTTGTATTGTCTCCCAGTGTTTGTGTGGTTTTCCTCTAGGTATTCCACATGCAGATAGAGGAATAGGGGAATCGGTCTCCCCAAATAGCCCTTTGTGTGTGTGCCCTGTGATAAGCTGTCATCCCCTCTGAAACCCCTTGCCATGTTTTGTGGATTCTTTGTGGTTGAAGCTTGGTATTCATCACTTACAAGCAAAGATGTTGTATGTGGCTGCCCATTAACTTAAAGCCTGTCTAGGCACAGTGTTCAAAATTAACCACAATAAACAGATTGCTGGGTTCATGTGAAGGATTAGACATTCTTTACCTTTAGAAGGTATTTGAAGAACTTGTGGCCATAAAGTTCTCTATCCTGAGTCAGTTTGGTCAACCTTATCTGGACCTGAAAGGCCTTTTAAAATAATGCATCCTTGCATTATGAATGAATGGTGTTGCACTTTCCGCTGCTTGGCCACATGTTCGTGAAGTGAGACCTTTGTCTTTCCTCCAGTCCAAGTTGATGACAATCGACAGCCCTGCTCCGAATCTGAGTTCACCTGCCAGGATGGTGAGTGCGTCCCATCAGAGTACCGCTGTGACAAGAGGCACGACTGCAGGGACATGAGCGATGAATCTGACTGTGGTGAGTCATACTGATGTTTGATGTCTGTGGAGTAGGTGCTTCCAACCACTGGTCTGCACTAAGTACTCCACTAGGCCATAGAATGCTATGTATATTTTAAGCCACCCCCATTTTTATGACCTGTGAAGCTTGTGCATTTTCATTGCATTGGATGTGACTGGATGTCAAACTTAACCATCAGATGATGCTGCCTAGTGCTCTGTGAATAAGATATGCCTTAATATTGATTATATTGTTATCACTGTTGTTCTGTAGCTGGTTGCTACTGAATCATTTATAAACTATGACATTCAGAATTGATCAGTTGCATATTTATTAAGATTAAGATAAACATAGTGTTGTTGTCCAGTTGCATAGTCATTAAGATTAAAACAAGCTTTATTCATCCCGGTGGTAAATTTTGTGCAAACAGCAGTGAATATGTAGAGCACAGACATAACTTAAATATGGTGCAATGCAAAAGGCATAGATGGTACATGGAGTGCTAATGAAAAAATTGAAAAAGTACACAGTATTTAAATTATGATATCCAAGGGAAATTGCATTGTTTTGAATGTATCTGTTTCTGCTGTGAGATACATTTACGCCGTGAGATTTACCGCTGATAAAATCATCATCATGTGTCCCAGTCTTCCCAGGTCCACGGCCGCCTGTCCTGAAGCCCCCTGTGCTCAGGCCCTGCGGAGCAGACCAGGCCACCTGCCAGAACGGACAGTGCATCCCTCGCGACTACCTCTGCGATGGGGAGCGGGACTGCTCCGATGGCAGCGACGAGATCTCCTGCGGTGTGTTGCCATGATCGAGGAGCATGCGAGCTCTGCTTGCCACCACAAGCTTACATGCCGTAGACACAAAGGACACTTTACACCAGGGTTCCCCAACAGGAATACTGTGAGCTGAATCCAATGTTTATCCCGCGCAAAATTTTTACACGCATCAGTGTAATGACGCCTAGGCTACACTTCACATGTAAGTCTGACGGTAATGACGAAAAGATAAGGCCGCTAAAAATCAACGTATGGGTCACCTATAACGTCATGTGTCACCCGCAGGCACCCCATCTCCCTGCGAACCCAATGAGTTCAAATGCCAGAACGGACACTGTGCCCTGAAGCTGTGGCGATGTGATGGGGACAACGACTGCGGGGACAACTCCGACGAGAGCACCTGCCGTGAGTCTGCAGCCATATCAACACCCAGCACAATCTGGGCATCCAGTCATCATTTTCATCCTGCTTTTGTGATTTTGTCATTTTAGCATTAGTAAACTGTGAAAAGTGTAGCGTCACTTGGTGAAAATACAGAATTATCAAGTCATGTCAAGTGGGCTTTGTCATACCATCCATATACAGGTATACAGTAGTCCACCCATATCTGCGGGTGGTACATACCAAGGTCTGCTGTGGATGGCTGAATCCGCAGATAACAGCAGTCCCATGGACCCATATATACCGTGGTTTTCATGTACATACATATGGTAAATTTTAATTGATAGATTACGCGCAGTTACACATTACCAACATTAAATACGGCAGTAATATAGTACATTCTACATTATTGTAGAGTGCTGTACTCTTTCTTTCGAATGAAAGGAACTCTGACATTTTAGCCTGATTTTCGAGAGATGATAGAGCAATAAAAAAACTTCATATATCAACGGATGGCGGAGTAATGAAAATAATACCTTTTATATCCCTCAGAGGATGAAGGTGCAATGAAAAACAGTGGTGAAAAAAAAAAAATATATATATATTTTTTTTTTTTTCTTTTTTTTTGGACCGCAGTACACCACAGATAACTGAAACCACGGTTACTGAAACTGTGATTTCATACCTTCCACTGTACAGTGGCATGTACTAGTGCTCCCCCAGGACCACATTGCAAAGTACAACAGCAGTGAGTTGGGGCTGGACACCAGGGTTTATACAGACAGTGCAACATATAATATGCATGCAAGAAGTAAGACTTAATCAACATAATGATGATTAAGTAAGATGACTGAAAATGAACAATTAATGAATAAATAATAATAATAGTAAAAGTTGGGGAGAGTAACCTTTGGAACGGGAGGGAGGTGAGGCAGGCAGCAGGGAATTTAATGTCCGTAAGCCTCGGGGAAGAAGCTGTTGCTGATCTTGGCAGAACTGACAGGCCAGAGTAAATGTTTAACATGTACAGCGTGGGAGTTTGCATTAAACCTTGGGGTCCTTTTGCTCATGCAGCCGTGAAGGGCCCTGGGGACACCTGTGCCCCGGAGCAGTTTGTGTGCGTCAGGGATCGTACATGCATCCCAGCCAGCTACCAGTGCGACGAGGAACCTGACTGCCCCGACCGCTCCGACGAGATCGGTTGCAGTAAGTGCATCGGACCTCGCCATTCGACCCCCGCCCCCTTGCTCTCGCGGCGGTATGCTGACCGCTGTGTGTGCTGCTCCCCAGCTCCCCCGACGATCACCAGCCCCCCCGAGGAGTCCATCATGGCCGTGCGAGGGGAGACCGTCACCTTCACCTGCAAGGCCGTCGGGGTGCCGACTCCCATAATCACCTGGAGGCTGAACTGGGGTCACATTCCCAATAGCAGCAGGTTCGTCCGGCCAGTGGTTGGGCTTCCATCTACAAGTAATAAGGGCTGATCCTAAGTGCACTGCTGCTGTATATCTGGGCAAGAACTCAAACTCCCCCACTAGAAATCCAGCAGGAAGAACTAGGAATGTAGATCAGCCATTTTTCCCAAATAATATCATGCACTAATCTTTTATAAATAAGTTAAAATGTAACCTTGGGTTAGCCAATTTAAACAAGCACAATCCATAAAGGCCACTTGTAAGATAACTTGACTTGTGGCTAACCACACAAATCCTTCCATTGTTCCATCGCAAATGCTTTAATATGCTAATGTTAAAACTGCATGAAGTATCTTTGAATAACAGCATAGTGAAGTTTCAGAGATAATAAAGAGAACATTAATCACCAGGTAATGAACACATTTAACTAGGGATTTGCTAATTTTGCCATTTTATTTATCGACATTCATTTGATGTTACTGAATATTCAGCTGATTAATGTTACTAAATAATCAACTGACATCCATTAAACCCACAAAAGTGTGATCTGATAATATGCTGCATATTTAAGGCATTGTTCTATGGGTAATTTTCATATATTATGGTGCTATTTAATAATAGAGCCTTTTCTCTATTCCTGATGTAAATAGCATGTGAGTGATATTTGTAATTTAATATTTGCTCAGTTCTGAGTAGTCAGTGGCCCTCCAGTTAATGCCTGGTGGCTGTATGCTCAGGATCAGCATGACCAGTGTGAACGGGCACGGCACCCTAACCATCCAGGATGTGAAGGACGGTGATCAGGGGGCGTACACCTGCGAGGCCATCAATGCCAAGGGAATGGTATTCGGCATCCCCGATGGGGTCCTGACCCTCAAACCGACCACCGGTAGGTCACATGACCAGTACAGAACAGTATTTGTATGCTACCAACATAATTTACTTCAGCTGTAAAGTACAACAAAGTATGATAAATGTACCACAGCCTTTGATGATAATTTAGTAAGACAGAAACAAATATCTAATAGAAAGGAATGATGCATAAAGAAAACAGATGCTTTGCGTCAAGGGAAAATATCTGCAGTATGTTGGGTCAAAACAAACAAGTAAATTCATCAAGCACAAGGTCCACAGTGCTTATGTGGTTTCTCACAAGTCCTGGTTCATGCTCAGGAAACAGAAACTTCTCTAGTAATCTCAAATCCAAGGACAAAGCTGTAAATAAGGACTATAATGTTCAAAGCTCCATGTTTGCGATTCATTGTCCAGCCCATCATTTAGTGTTGATGGGCAAGCAGAACTTCATCACCGGGTGCACGATTTGCATTCTGAGAGACAAACATCGGTGTTATGACATACTGCTACTGAGAATGGTGGCACAATGCATCGTGAAACGAAGGGTGTGCTGACCAGGAAAACTGTTCGGAACTACTGACCTTATGTGGATATCACAATGTGATTCTTTGTTTAAAAACCAAAAACTGCCTTTGTACAAATGAATGTGTTTTTGAAATGAAATCTGATTGATAACCCTTAATAATAGCTGTACAGAACTCTGTCCTTGTCTGAATTCTGGATTCTTCTTCAACCTTCTCATTGTAGCAGGCCACTGTACCGGCGGCCACTTCAGTGCGGGTGAGGGCTCCGCCTGCATCCCCTGCTTCTGCTTCGGCATCACCAAAAACTGCCAGAACACCGGACGATACCGCAACCAGATCAGGCTTCGCTTCACGGAGGAGGACAACTTCAAGGGTACGGGGCTGTGACGAGACGAAACTCCTAATTATGATGGGAGATTTTAAGTCAAATGACCCCCGACCGAACTTCCAAAGGCCATCGCAGCTTTCGGCCTGAGGGCATAAAGCACTTCTTCCCCACAACAGGTGTCAACGTCTCCTTCCCGTCCCGGCCGGCCTCACCTCCTCTCTCCTCCACACAACTTCTGATTAATACCGAAGAGGAGGAGTTCCAGCTGGTGGATCTATCCCGACGCTTCCTCAGCCTGGAGTCCTTCTGGACATTACCGTCCCAGTTTCTAGGCAACAAGGTGGACAACGTGTCCCCGTGAAGGGGACAGGGGCTGGCTGCTCAGATAAAATGCTCCTAGGGCAGGAGTAACTATAGGATTTTTTTAAGGTGTGGGACACGAGGGACCATAATTCATACAGAGGGGGCCAACCTTATCATTAGCCAATGATATGCTTTGAATCAGTGAGTAACGGGGCAGGGGTACTCCGGGGGCCAATCAGCTTTCAGCAAGCCAGAGTCCCTGTGGTCTCGCCCCTATATATGCCCCTGAGATAGAGGAACTTTGAGTTTGAGTCCAAGGTTATTGCCTTATCTACTTGAGTTCAATGAGCTGCTTACCTGCAGACTGTCAGACACTAGAAACAACACAGAATAAAAACAGGAGACAATGAGCCAAAGAACACACACGGATAGTGACTGCACTACAGCTGTTAAAGCTCAGTGTTGTATGTCGTGCTGCCCATTACCTGAAGAGTGAAGGCAGCAATTGCCTGTGTTAAGGTGGACTCCTATGGTGGATCCCTGAACTACAAGGTGCGTTTCACCCTGGCTCGAGGGGAGACAGAACCCGTGCAAAAACCAGACGTGGTGCTGGTGGGTAACGGGCAGAAGCTGATGTATCGCCGGACCAGTCCCACAACTCCTAGGATCACCAATGAGAGAGAGATTAAGTTCACAGAGGTGAGTTTTGAAAGCTTTTTTCTCTAGAAAATAACCAAAAAGACCCCCTTTCCTTGACAGGCACACTTCTGGCAAACAATGAAAGTCAATCTCTTTAAGCTTTACTAGGCTCGCTTAATTAATGGCTGTGCGTTTGTTTTGTTGGAGACAATGTCCTACCAGATCAATATTTTATGCTGCAAATAGGTGTTTTACAGTGTGCGAGCTTCATTTTTGACAGTTGATTACGTGACATCTTAGGAAAACTGGCAGCATGCGTCAGGACGACTGGTCACTCGCGAGGACCTGATGATGACGCTAGTTAACCTTGAGAGCATCAATATTCGCACCACCTATGACAACCGCATGGTGAGCGTGGCCCTCAGTGACATTGTCATGGACACCACTACCGTGGAATTCAGCGGCCAGGTCCCCGCCAATGACGTGGAGCAGTGCAAGTGAGTCTCTTTTCTGTCACACGGGCAAACTACGTGTAACCACATTGGCCACTAGAATAGAATACAATACAAACTTTATTGCAACTGAGTCTGGTGGAAATTGGTGTTGGTTGAATGACAGAGAGTATAGCACAGAGTTGGAAGCGTTAGAATGACTTGAACTTGGTAATATCTGTGAAGGATGTCCAGTTTCAGGCCTGCCTACATTCATCAGAAGGTTTTGAACTAAGAGCTACAGTATGAAGCCTTTTTCACTCAAACTGATATCGGTTAGGATTTACTTGCTATTTCCTGCACTGGTTAAGCCAGGGGTCTCCAACTCTGGTCTTGGAGTGCTACGGTCCAGTTGGTTTTCTATCCTACCCGGCTTCTGATGAGCCACACCTGTTCTCTGGTAAATGCCAGGAACAGGTGTGGCTCATCAGAAGCCAAGTGGGACAGAAAATCTACTGGATAGTTGCTCTCCAGGAGACCCCTGGGTTAAGCTATGCTATGGGGTATTATGTAACAGCTCTTGCATGTTGAGAACCCCTGTTGGTGGATTTTGCATATTCTGAGAGTATGGCATCTGTGAGACTAGTGTTTGCTTGCCTACAGGTGTCCGGCAGGCTATTCGGGCCTGTCCTGTGAGTCGTGTGCCTCTGGTTTTGAGCGGGTGTCTGGCGGTTCCTACCTCGGTACCTGTGCTGGCTGCAACTGCAATGGACACGCCAGCGCCTGCGACCCTATCAGCGGACACTGTTTGGTGAGGCCTCTCTCAGAACACAGAGTCAGATTTGCAGACATTTTTTAAGGCGAGGGGCATAAGAGGGGCCGTCATTCATACAGAGGGGCCAGTCTTATCATTAGCCAATGACATGTTTTAAATCGCTGAGCGAAAGGGAAGGGGCATTTCAGGGGCCAATCAGTTTTCAGCAGGAGCTTGTGCCCCTGTGACCTCGCCCCTGGATGTGCCCCTGCTTGCAGGTCTTGATCTATTTCACGTATTCTGCTGCATATAATACCTTTAGCATTTATCTCAGTTTATACTTTTTGACGAGACTGAAACTGAGATTGCCGACTTGGACTTCCTCAGAGCTGCCAGCACAACACTGAGGGACCACAGTGTAACAAATGTCGACCGGGCTACTTCGGCGACCCGACCCGTGGACGCCCCGATGACTGCAAGCCCTGTCCATGCCCGTACATCGAGACCTCCCGCCGGTAAGACCCCACGAGCCCAACACACAGAGTCAGAGTGACATAGACCAAAAGTCTGAAAGCCCAGACACCAGATCGAATCAACAAAATCACGCTACATTGAACTGTCTTTGAATGTCCTTTAATGTTGTGCTGTTTAATGCTATGTTATTTGATGTTTTAAATGTTATTTTCTTGCGTTAAGTTCATATCGCGTGTGCTTGTGCACATTTACAGTAATGTTGACTTTGTCTGACTCTTCAAGCTAAAATGTGACCCATGATTGTGGCAGACAGTCTGCTCATGTAATTGTTTATTTTCCAGGTTCTCAGACACCTGTTTCCTGGATTACGACTCCCAGGCGACATGTGATGCCTGCAGGCCGGGATACACGGGCCGACGTTGTGAAAAGTAAGGAAGTCAGAGTGCAAATGGCTGCTGCAGTCTGCCTCCTGACTCACGAGTCATATTACAGCCTTACGCAGGGAGGCAGTGTGTGCCTCAGTAGACTCTGTGCCCATGATAGGAAGGTCGCTGGTTTGAATGCCAGAACTGGCAGACTGATGCCGCCATTGGGCCCCTGAACAAGGCCCCTTAACCCACAGTTGTTCCAGGGTGTGTTGCAAGCTGGCTGACCCTGTGCGGTGAGACCCAAGTTGCTCTCACCTGTATGTGTGTCTCATGGAGAGCAAGACGGGGTAGGCGAAAAGACATTATCCCCCCATGGGGATCAGAAAAGTGTCTGTGTTCATAATTTATTCATAACAACAGCATGCTGTTGGTGTGGGTTGGGGTTCTATGTCATTGATCTGATTGATTTTATGTGCTGTTTTCTCTGTCTCTCAGGTGTGCGCCCGGATATCACGGTAACCCGCTTCAGCCCAACGGCAAGTGTGTTCCCCAAAGTGAGTGTATTTCCTCCTTTACTGGTCTAACATTTAAGGCTACAGACTACGAGTCACACTGAGGCCAAGTTCTTATGGCTTCATGGAAAACACACGCAGTGGGTCCCTGGCCAGAGCCCACTAAGTATGTTCTAGGGTTAATGGCTATGACTGAGTTCCAATGCACTCGTATGTGAAAGTATGTGAATTATCTCTCTACCACAAGTCAGCCCTTAACTCTGCCCTGTTTCCCAACATGGTTAGCTCAAGGCCAATGCGACAACCGAGGTACTATATCCTCAAGCAGCAGACCATGCAGATGCAAGGTAATTGCCGCAGCTCAAGTGATGCACACATAATGTTTTAATATCTACTCTTATGTGATACATTGTTCACACAGTGTAGGGAAAGCTCACCAATATAAGTGCACTGTAATGCGGGAACTAAAAAAGCAGAGTTCTGACTCAGAGCACTGATGAATAATTACACGTCTTGTGCTTTTCGCACCCTAAAGCAGTATTTGGTTAAATGCAGAGGAGGCATAAATCATAGATTGAAATCATTCTGTATATAAATGAGTCAGTAAGTCACTGTCTCCAGACAGGCAGGGGATATTGTCCTCCGCTGCAGCTATGGGGAGTGCCCCGTATGTAAGGGACCCCAGTTGTTATGAATTTAAGAGTGACTCTGCCCTGCAGCCCAACGTGGCGGGCACACTGTGCGACGAATGTAGGAGCGGCTCCTTCCACTTGACCGAGGACAACCCAGACGGCTGCTTGCAGTGCTTCTGCATGGGTGTGACCAAGCAGTGTACCAGCTCCACATGGAGCAGGGACCAGGTCAGTCTTGAACCCAGCAGAGCACCAACCTGACACATTCATGACGGGTCGCATCTGTGATGTCACTGGGTGGTCTGCCTGGATTAGACCACATGAAGCACACTGCAGTCGTTCACACATAAGATGGTTTGCACCAACATTGATTAAATTAATCCTGGTTTAGACTTAATCTAGGGTTAGTAAATCAAGGTTTAAACTGTTTTTTAATTAAACAGAAACGAGTTGCTTTGCTTCATTTTAATCCTGGATTAGTTAAACTGGTTTAAACAACAACTAAAATAGGATTAGTTTAGGTGCAGTGTCCACCATGATGGATTCCGACAAAAAGTAAACACATTCACAATGCATCCTAGGTTAAATGAATATAGCCGTAAATGTCTTGTCAGCTTTTAGAAAATAAAAGCTTCTACTTTTACAACACTTTTGCTTGAGTTATGCTTACCTTACATTTTCACTCAACTTGGACATTAATCAAGCAGTAGTCCCTTCAATTACAAAAAATTCCCCATTTTCACCACTGGGGTTTGTAATCAAAATAAACATGGGAGAAGGGAGACAGGCTAAACTTTGTCTTCCGCTGTTCTCAGGATTCATGTGAAATAATGTACAAAGTTGTTTCACTAGTTAACATTAGTTTTTTGTTAGTAATTGGGGGGATCGATCGTAATCAAAACAAGACACAGATTGTTATTTATATTTTAATAATATGACCCACGCCATGTTCCAGATTCTTATTAAATCTGGCCGGCAGATCGATATTTCATTATTCACATAATAAAAAAGGGTGCAACCTTATCCTGCTAATAAGTGTTGGCAAGTTTAACTTGGTGCACCGGCAATATTAGATAAAATGATATTGGTTACTGATCTGATTATCCAATGCATAAATATGGAAACACAAGCAAAAATATTTTTAATTAATCCATTAAATGTAATTGGAGTACAAAAATAATTCCGTCTGTTTAAAGTCTCTTTTTCTGCATTTCCGCATAACTTCCATGTAAGCGTCGGTGCTTGTGGTCAACCAATCAGCTAGCTATGGCAGTGTGAAAGGGCATATTTCTGCAGACTGTAAACTCCATGTCAACCCTCTGAAAACCCAAAGCTGCTAGGAGCTGCAGAAGTGGAGGTACTGCAGAGTTCCTCTCACTTCCATGCATGATAGCTGGTTCAACCTTCCCACTGAGGTACATAACTAACTCACTATAGCTCTTTAAAAAAAATCAGTAGGGTTTTACCTGTCTCGAGTTTTCCTCCAATCCCATTCAGTAATGAAATGTAGCTATATTGTCAATAAAACTGAAACAGACCTAACATAAACCTCCTCAAGGGGTGGTTTAAATATGACTGCTAATCCAGCTTTATACTCTATTTAAATTCACTGCTGCAACAGACTTGAATTTAATCTAGGTTTAAGTGGAAATTAAACTAATATTGACAAAGGTTTAGATTTAACCCAGATTAATTGGGAACTAAATTTAAACTAGGTTTAAAGTTTGGTTCAACAGAATTAGTACATAAGTCTTGATTTTAGTCCAGTTTAAAAGTTAAACCGTGTTGGTGCAACCCACCCATAAAGCAACATCTTAAAAGGATCTAGAGTAGATCATGTTAAGATAGACGTTCTCATATCCAAGCGTTAAGATGATGCCTGGACTTGTTCCACACCTGAGCCACTCTGTTCTAGGGAGTAGCAGGTATAATGCATTAGTCATCATAATGAATTAGTCATCGTGTCTGCAGACACATCTTTTCCTTGCTTAGACACATTCATCAGACTGTATTCTGGCCATAGTCTTATATAGCCTGTTATATGAAGGTGTTGTAAGAATTATAGGTGATGTTAGAAGATCCCAGACTTGGAATTGGCCCTGTTAAAATGTGCAGATGTCACTCAGTGCGGAAGCAGCTGTGCCAGATTCCATGTGAGTAAGAGGCATTCTGTTGGGGTGTCAGGTGCGGGGGGGCGTGAACGGGCAGCTCTTCAGCCTGGCCAATGCGGCTCACACGCGCACCATCAGCGACGGCATCGCCCAGCGCGGCGGCTCCGAGGTCATCTTCCGCTTCTCCACACACGTCCCCCACGACGTCTTATTTTGGGTCCTTCCTGAGAGCTTTCGGGGAGATAAGGTAAGTGTGTAGATGTTACCTCCGCCCCTCCTGCTGGCTCGTGCCGTCCTCTCGCTGCTCGTGTCGACTCATCATAGTGGGCTCATTACAGATCATCATAGTGGGCTCATTACAGATCATCATAGTGGGCTCATTACAGATCATC
>JAODUD010000107.1:21249766-21271041 GCA_026784285.1 Stomatorhinus walkeri
AGATCATCATAGTGGGCTCGTTACAGATCATCATAGTGGGCTCATTACAGATCATCATAGTGGGCTCGTTACAGATCGCTTGTTTCCAAGGCCGTGGCTGGGAATTCTGGGCCCCGACAAAATGTCGCCATGGACACCCTCCCCTGCCCCCCACTAGAGTTGCCACTTGTGATCTGAAGAAATACAGGTTCCCAGCAGTAGATGGAATTCACCGGTAGGGGGGGGTTGCCCATGGTGGAATTTGCAGAAAGGAGGTATAATGTTTCCCAAATGTGCCCATGCCCGCCCCCCAGAGCCCCTACTTCTGACAATGTAGTTTCCAAAAGATATTTAGGTAGTGACTAAAATATCGGGTTGGGTGATTAATGCATTATTACAGGATGTGAAACGATAGCTATGATTGAGTCAACTGAACAGCTCGTATTAAGATTTTGTACAAAACAAAAAGCATTAAGCAGATCTGAGCACATCTTCCTGTTTGGGCCCCTTTCCTCTCATAATTATCTACTATGTAACATCCCGTTTTAGTCAGTTTTCGCTCTTAGACCATCTGTGCGCTGGATGAGTTTGCTGCGGTCCTTGCCAGGTCACGGCCTATGGTGGAGAGCTTCGCTACACTGTGAGTTACGTACCGCGCCAGCACTCCGCGCCCATCGTGGACCAGCCGGATGTGGTCCTCCAGGGCAACGGCATCATGCTGGAGCACTACTCCAGCACCAAGCCCACCCCCAACATCGCCACAGTCATCACCGTGCCCTTCAGAGAGGTGTGTGCACATGACGTTTAGGTTTAGATAGCAAGGATGCATCATATTCTGTTGGACAATTTGCTAATCTTTCTCCGCATATTATTTTGTAATTATTTTGATTGATAAACTTATTTTCTACTATTTACTCCATCTTCTCTGATCAATAAAAGTAACACTTATTGAAGTGTCATTGCACATGTCCCGTTTTCTCATCTTCCATGCAGTCGGCATGGAAACGGTCTGACAGGCAGCCCTGCACACGCGAGCACCTGCTGATGGCCCTTGCTGACATCACAGTCTTTATGATCCGGGCCACCTACGCGAACAGCATGACGGAGACTGGGTATGTGCCCCGGGACAGACTGCAGTCCCAAGACTAGACTGCTGACATTATGTGAAAGGTTGACATTTCTCTCTGCAGACACATGAATTCTGCTCATTTATAGAACTTGTATATCCGTCTTATTCAGTCCCTAAATGTCCACAATGGCCCATTAGAGTTCTTGCTAGTGCTCCTTCATTCATCTGTTTTTGGTTTTCTCTGTAGTATTGCAGATATTTGGATGGACATTGCGGTCCCCCACCCCACAGGACATGAGCGTGCCCTAGAGGTGGAGGAGTGCGCCTGCCCTCAGGGTTACAGAGGTCCTTCATGCCAGGTGAGTTTCATCCCCAGATCAAACAAGATTATAGAAATCTATTGAACTGTTAGTGAAATAGCCTTTGTGTTACATTTACAGATTAAAGATTTACAAAGATTTGATTTTTTCAGATGTTTTGTTGTGCAGCGATAGTGTTTCTCAACCTGGTTCTCAGGGACCCACAGATGGTCCCTGTTTTTGCTCCCTTCCAGACAGTCCGCATTTTTGCTCCCGCTCAACTCCCTACTGGGGACCCCTAGACAGCTTCTACCGCAAGCTGACAGGGAGCAAAAACTTGGACTGTCTGCAGGTCCCCGGAGGACTGGATTGGAAAAGACTGTAGTAATAGGATGATGTTTGTGATGGACTCGTCCTTTGCCACCCCTGCAGGAGTGCGATGTCGGGTTCATCCGCACGGGGTCAGGACTGTACCTTGGGACCTGTGAGAGGTGCAATTGCCACGGGTATGCTACAACTTGCGATCCTGACACTGGGAACTGCCTGGTAGGTTGCGTTGCTGCTTTCCGCTGTCAGCTATAACGTGGTGAATCTGAACTATGTAATTTATTACACTTTACATGCCATCCTAATGGCTGCTTTGTTTCCCCTTTTCCATTTTCTTTGGTTTCCACTCTTCCGTCTCTCAGCAATGCCAGCATAACACAGCTGGGCCACACTGTGATCGCTGTCGGCCTGGTTTCTATGGTGATCCCAGGAGTGGCAGCCCAGCAGCCTGCCAGCCGTGCCCTTGCCCTGGCACTTCCCCAGACATCCAGTAAGTATTCTTCCAGACTATGCCAGCCCAGTGCATTGCTCACACGCCCGTTCAGTCCATGGCAGTGTTTACAAATCCAGTACTCAGGGACCCCAAACAGTCCACATTTTTGCTTCCTCCCGGCTCCCAGCACACCTGTACCAGGTATTCAGTGTTCTTGGTTGCTTGTTTTGTTTCAGTGTGCTGGTAGCTGGGAGGGAGCAAAAATGTGGATTACCTAGTGGTCCCCAAGTACTAGGTTGAGAAGCAGTGGTGTATGATTATAACAGTTAGTTACTTTACTTAAGGTTAATTTCAATAGACTATAATGGACATTTGGATGCGTCCATATTGGTCGATGTCACCTGGAGCCCAACCCAGGCAGTACAGGCCACAAAGCTGGGCTACACCCTGGATGGGATGCCAGCCCATCACATGGCACTTGTACTCACATACGAGAGGCAGTTTAAAGACTCCAGTTAGTTTAATTACACGTCTTTGGACTACGGGAGAAAACAGGAGTTGGAAAATTCAGCCACACTACACAAAAGCATGCAAGACCTCAAAACCCTCAAACAGCAGAGGTTTCAAACCCCAGATGCTAGAGACGCGTGACAGTGATGGTGCCAACTGAGCGGCAGTGCCACCCTGATCAATGTGGTTGCTGCCTTACTTCCTATTCAGAGAAGCTGTTTGTGAACCTCTTAATGTTATCATGAAAGCATATTGCAGCTGGCTGCTGTTGAAAACTGCAGTGAGAAAATCTGTATAAAAACCCCAGAAGATGGTCAGTCTTTTCCATAGCAGTTACACTTATTGTATGGGTAAGCCTGCCAAACTAACCCTAACCCGTATCCTACCCCTAACTACAGCTAGTGAAGAGCTTGTGTTGTGTCAGACTCCAGTATAAGACAATGTAATGGAAGCGGTCAATCCTTAAAGCTTTGGGTTAAAAAAAAATCCCTTTTCACAGATTCTCTCAGACCTGTTTCTTGGACTCTGACGGCCAGCCTACTTGTGATGGTTGTCCGCCAGGCTTCACGGGCCGACACTGTGAGCGGTAAGACCCCTGCTTCACCCCCTTACACTTTTTCTGGGTACACAAAAGGTCTGAGGAGTCAAAGTCAAGGGGCTGTGGTTTTCCTTCCTTTCCTTTGTAAATCATCGGGTGGAGAGCCGTTTGACTGTTGTGTCCTCTGTCTCTCTCACCATCTCCATAGTCACTGAGACTAAGAAGCAAGCCACAGTCAGTGCCACCCAGTCCACATGTCACATATATATTTTATGGGGTTCGGTGTGGACTCTGATATTATTCCTAACAGTTTCTTACACCCCTCTAATGTGTTTTTATGGTAAATTGTGGACATAATCATTATTACGTGCTTTAAAGCACTGAAGTGGTGATTCTTGTATTCCTTTGCTGGGGGAAGCTGGTCTGAAGCAGTGCACGTTTTAATTAATAGGTAATAATGCTGTATTTTTCAAGTTCATATTAATTTCATCTATCCACATCATCTTATTTATTATCTATTAAAGGCATTCTTACTTAGGAGCAGAAGCACATTCGTTTTTCCTTATCTGATGAAGTAGCTGTTTCCTGTGCATGATGAAAAATCGAAACAATAAAATCTCAAAGTAACAGGAAGGTATAAAGATCTCAAGGGAAAATATACCAAGAATGCTGCCCTGGTACACATAGGCATGTGTGTAGCTTCAGTTCTTCTGCTGGTTAACGTTTGAAACATCTTCTGAAGTGCTGATATGTCACCCATGAATCTGGTGACATGTGACTTCATATGGCTTCTGACCTCATGTTTTTGTAACGCAGCTCTTGTATGGACAGTGCTGTTTACCGCAGTGTTTTGCATGCTTTCAGCAAAGGACGCATTCTACCATTCTTAGCAGAAATCTTTGCTTCTGGTTAAGCGCCAGTGTTTGCTAGAAGGCTTTTATAACTGGCAGTGTGCTTTAATAACCCTGTATTTCTTATTTGTAAAATTCAAGCAGCCTTCTGTATTTATGCTAATGATAAGGGTTTTATAGTTTATGTGGGTTCCGGTGCTTCAGATCCATGTTGCGTTTGGGCTGCTTGGTGAAATAGTAAATATGGAGGGTGTGGCAAGTAAGCAAACATGGAGAAACAGTGAAATTTTCTGCATCACCATCTGGGAATGTTGATACAGCCTACTTGTTATTCTGTATTCTGTTACTATGCTGGACTCTCAACTTGAAAATGAAGGTCTGAAATCACTGATGCCAGCCAGGACCCATTTCTGCATGGTCGCTGGTGGAGCCTCCTGCCATTCTGATGCAGTCAATCAGTGCTGACGTCAGTAATAAAGAGAACAACATGCCAGGCGGTGGAGGCCGGTGCTTCCACCTACAGCATGAAAAGAAGCTTTTCACCATAGGGCCTGTTAATGTTGACCATTCCAGAGTTCTGTCCCGCAGTTTGCTGTCCTCAACCTATTACACACCAATGGCGAGGCAGCCAACAATGCTGATAGGAGACACAAGCCCCAGACCAAAAGCTCCCCAAGTTCCTCCCCTTAATAATACATTCCCAGAGGCCAATTACCTCAGCGTCCCCTTCTTGTCGAGGCCGTATATATGAACCATTTAATCATCAGTCTCAACACACTGTAGAGAAACAGCGTGAACATCAAAGAGGTCCTAAGGAGCGTGATGACCCAGCAAGGCAACCTCAACTCCCAGTTGGAGAAGCTGGTTGATAAGCTGTCCAATACTCAAAAGCAGGACAGGATTGCTCAACTAGAGAAGAGGTACATTAACATAACAGCCAAGATAACTCAGCTGAAGGAAAGGCTTGAGATCCTTTTTGACGGCTTTGCTGCACTGGTGCAGCATATGAGCAAACTCAGGCAATCAAAGAAACGTTTCAGGTCTTCCCACAAACAGAATTTTCATTATTAACTTCTAGTACTAGTGGCAATTTTACATGACACATAGAGTGTCGATATAAAGGGAGACTCATAGCTGAAAACAGCTGCCCTGCAATGTGGTCGATTGGAAGGTTGAATGTGGTCTGTTACAAATATGCTTATGCACTATGGCCAAAAGAATGTGGACACCAGCTTGTCCAACATCTCATTCCAAAACCAAGGGTATTAATATGAAGTCTGTTTGCCCTTTTTTGCTGTAATAGCCTCGTCTTCTGAGAAGGCTTTCCATTACATGTTGAAACTGTTAGTGTTGAAATAGCCTCGTCTTCTGAGAAGGCTTTCCATTACAGGTTGAAACATTGCTGGTGGTATTAGCTACCATTAAATTTTGGTATTGAAGTTGGGTCCCTTTCTGTCAGTTTGTGTGGCCTAACAATTTCATAACTAAACTTTCCCCCAGACGTTCTGACTTTGTCAACTCACTAGCGGTTGACCTAAGATGACGTCCTATCATGGTGGCATGTGGAACAGTCATTCTGCTGCTGTTTGTTGCAGGAGATTGTGTGACTTTGTGGTCAATTAGACACGTGTAAACCATGAGTATGGCATCATTAAGCAATTGATTGTTAGGAATGTCCAAATACTATTGGCCATATAGTGTAATTTAAGGTGGAAAATAACGGTGAATGCTATTGTTTTGTTGTAGCTTTGTTGTAATGTACATAGATTTTAGGGCAAACTACTATACAGGAAAACAGTAATGTTTTGAGAAAAGTGCAGAAAAAATGTATAAATGTATTAATAGCTTTAGTTCGATAACATTTTTCAAATATTTTTACCTCCGTACTGTGAAGTGTGTTAAGTATGGGTGTCTTACTAGAGGTTCAATAAAATTTAAGGGCAGTCAATGGTCTGGTGTGTCTTGAAAACTGCTCTGTTTCTGTGAAATGCAATAGATGCTTGTTCAGTCTTGTCTACGTCAAAAATTTTTTTTAAATTTCTTTGCATAATTTTAATACTCATGATTGTTATTTCAAGAAGTTCTTCATATAGAACCCATCATACTCTTGGATCTTGTAGATGGGTTTTTCCAGCCTTCAGTGGAAGTAGCTTGATGTTATCCCAGGCCAGTATAACCAATCATGGGTCAGTATTCTTTACTACTGGTACCAGCACTTTTGACTTGGTTCCTTGAAGACTCATTTGTGCTGTACCTTGGATGGTCAGCTTGACCACTGGAGGAGCATCCAGCATTTCAGGTAAGACCCAAGGAGCAGATCTTGGGTGTAGGGTTGGTGGCTTTTGCGGGGTCAAGCTTTGGGATGAGATGTTGGTGCTTGCAGTGGTAGCACTTATGTAGTCTCTGTCGTTTGGGGAAATTGAGGAGTGGCCTTCTCAGGAGTCTGTAACCACGAGCTTGACATCTCATCAAGCTTTCTATCGGAAAAGACTGTCCTTTTACCCTCTTGGTCCGGATTACCTTAAGCAAGCATCTGTGATGGGACTGCATATGGGGCATGTTAGTTTCTGAAGCATCACACAAAAAGGGGGTTCAGTCCCATGACTGATCAGTCCTTTTTGGAGAGATGGTTTCAACATATGATAGATGTTGAGTGGCTGCTTTATGCCATCTCCAGGCAGCTTCTTGCTTTGTTCGTGTTCATGGGGCTATAACCCATGCTTCTGCAAAGGGAAAATGCATATATCTGTACACATACGTATGATTTGATGTTTATTTATGTATATACCTGCTGACTGTCCTAATACTCCAGTATGTGCACCTAAGGTTGGGGACAATTTGGGACAATGAAACATTTCTTTTCTGCTTTCACAGACTTTAAGTAAAAAACACTTTTTTCATACATGCCAACAATGGGCTGAGCTCTGCTTTAGCCCAAGAACACTGATGTGGGTCATCAGTTTTCACTTTGCTGGTTCTATGCCATGTATGTAAACATACAAATATTCACATTTATATTGTATAATGAACCTTAGATTTCCAGAGAGCTCAGTTTCAAAGACGTATTGAATATGTTAAAGCAAATGTGTTCAATGTCATCTTAACCTTCCATTCTTGTAAATACACCCCATTCTGTGGTGGCATGTTGTGGTTGTTTAATGAATTTACAGTATGGTTTGGGGTTTTATTTCCTGTCAAATCTGTGGGCTCTTTTAACCGCACTGTTATTATTGCTGTAATTGAGACCATATGACTGGCTATGTAACAGAAAGACCATGTTCATAATGTGATTCATGCCTTAATACACCATTCCAAAGGCTTTTTTTGTAGCTGTGATGTACGAAATAGATGTTTTGCTTCTAATCCAAAACAGACTGCTACATGGGTAGTACTCGTTGATTGTAATTATAAATGTTTTCGCCTGTTGATTCTGAGTCATAGACATTCTTTTGGTGTTTATAATCTTAACCTGGATGTATTTTTCTAAGAAAATGTTTCTTTTTTTCTTTTTGCATTTTCCAGGTGCGCAGCTGGATACAGTGGCAATCCACAGCTTGGGCAAGCATGTGTCATTCGTAATGATCTTAATGGTATATGTCAAACAGTCATTGGCTCTACTTTTGTAATTTATGCCGAAGTAACACCATATATCTGCAGATGAGCCTATAAATGTCACCTTCGTTTTACATATATGAAAAAATATTAAATACATATCAAAGGTAAACACAGGAATATTACCTTTACTTCTGATTTGGCAAATGTCATTTCTTATTTTGAATTACAAAAACAGAAAATGAAAGGTTCTCGGCGTCATTAGAAAACATCTGCAAGAGCTGACCTCTGTTTTATTAACTGTTAGGTTACCCTGGTCAAAATATGTCCTTCACGAGTTAAGGAAAGGGGTTTCCTTGATGAGCTAATATGTTTTAAAAGATGTTTCAATTCTAATTTTGCTGAATAAATTGATCAAACCTGACACAAAGACATTTTGTTTAGTTACTTTTTGAATGGCCCAGGAACAGAAAGGAACTTATTCTACAGTAGCAAAAGTTAAGCTTGCAGAAGTCAACAATAAGTCCAGCTTGGCTTTGAATTAAACATAGGGTTTACAGAACTGTCTATTTTGTAGCTGCATTAAGTTGATTGTATCTCAGTGCAGTAGGCCGCTATAAAATATACACATTTTTTGTTTTTGAAGGAAACTGCTACAGTTGTGATCAGAGAGGAAGTGACGGATGTGACAGCAATGGAGTTTGTCGCTGCAAGGTATGATGGTGGAACTGCTCAATTCTAAATCATATCGATATCCTATAAACAGAGCATCAGAGTTACGGGTTTAAGTTCACAGCATCATATATATCATAATATCTGTTGACAATCCATAATGGTAATATTGTAATTATGTTATTGCTTTGATGGTATTAATTTGGTAGACGATGGGGTTCAGTACACTCTTGAAGATATAGAAGATGTAAATATGATTATCCAGTTGAGTCTAACTCCACACATTGTTCTCTACTCTATATTTTTGTATGTATCTAATAGGAGAGCTAGATAAGATTTTAACAACTCTGAACGGCCAAGTTTGAATATGTGAGGATTAAAATTTCATTGCACTACTTGTTCAAAGACAACCAAGACACTGTCTAATTACTTTCTACCTGCCCCTGTCGCAGGCGTATGTGGAGGGTCACTTATGTGGCCAGTGCAAACCGGGCCATTTCCACCTGAGCCCTGCCCACAAGGATGGCTGCCTCTCGTGCTTCTGCATGGGCGTCACCCAGCAGTGCTCAAGCTCCAGCTACTACAGGGACTTGGTAAGGGCCATCTGCCGCTGGTCTTGACCCATTTCCACATAGGACATCCAAGTTTTCCAGATGCAGATCATAGTGCTGGGCTGCATACCGGTCATCTGGTATCCCGGTTTTAATCTCCGACAGGGGATGAATATTTCATATACCGCCATACCGTAGCACAGCTGAAATAACAGCCGTAACACTTCAGTAGGCAGCAAACTATACAATACTGTTCCCTGCTAGAAGTACTATGGATCGCTGTGCTGAGGGTACTGAGAGGGGACCCCTGTTAACTGTGCGTACCCTTCTTACTCACAGTTATAACATTATAACAATAATTCTTGGATATATACCGAAGTCATGTTTGCATTTGAAGGCGGCACAAATTCCACTCCATATCAGTCTGCCTAAAAACATGAATTACGTGTAATATAATCGGTCTGCAATGAAATGCATACGGGTAAGGAAAATTCCTAATATTATCAATTTATCATGATGATAATTATTAAAACTGTGCCGATTAAGTGAACCTGTTGTTACCAAACTAAATATTCATTCATAAACATATTTTATTGATGTAAACGCTTGTTGCTGATAAAGGTAAACTTGGGCAAAACAAATACTGCGATGTACCATGAAACCACTGGAATCTTAAATACCATAATACAAATTGTTGGTCATATCGCCCAGCATTAGCAGATCAAGATCTTATGTCATTTTACCTATCAACTGACCCCAAAGATGAACTTATTTTCAGTTCTTTGCTGGGGAATTGGCTTCCAGTCTGCTTCCAGTCTGTAAGCGTTCTCCTGTTGCCCCTAGGTGTCCTCCTCTTTTGCCCCCGGTCACTTCCAGGGCTTCGCCCTGGTGAATCGCCAGCGCACTAATCGCATCGCCACGGGTTTCACGGTGGAGGTGTCCACTCAGGGCACTCAGCTCTCCTTCAGCAGATTTGGAAACCTTGCCCAAGAAGCCCACTATTGGCAGCTCCCGGAGGCCTACCGCGGAGACAAGGTAGTGTGCACTGCTCATGTGACTCGCCATTTGGGGTGCTCACATGGCTCCTAGCTCTCCGCTTTCACATGAACTTTTCCTCTAAACTTCAAAGCCTTTCTTCTCCTCTGCAAGCTTGCAAGTCTGTCCTTTAACACTATATATTCCCTCATAATCAGAATGGGTTCATTTTTGTGCATTTTAATAATAGTACTATTTCATTTAGGCACTTTTAATATTCTATGGTAGCTGTGTGCTAGGATTATTACTTTGCTTCTAGTAGAGATTATACCAAAATAATTCAGCATTATCAGAAGTGTGTTCGTGTGAAAGAATGAAATATTTGTCTTTCCCTTGTGAAACTTTAGAGTGAAGCTTTCTATGCTCGTATGAGACGGGAACACAAGGTAAAGCAGAATGATGTGATATAGCTGAAATAAACCAGGTGTTTGGTCACTGTTATCGCGGATTGTTGCCTGATACAATACTGAGATTTTGGCTAGTCGACATACGGTGTTTCGATACAGTCCACTAGCTTTTGTCCACTAACACCGATATGCATGCTAGTGATTTATGCTAACAAAATTTTAGTTGTTGAGGTTGAACCACAATAAAATGGAGTGCACGGTTAAATCTGTTTTAGGCTTTTGAAAAATACTTATTGTTTTAAAAGTGCTGGATTGGTCTGCGCAACGCAATTTTGAATTTGTCTCGTATCCTTTATACTGACATCAGATCTGTTCTGTTTGTCTAAACGTGTGGTCTGCATTGTTTGTTGTAACCACTTGGTATAGTATGGTATAGAATGCATGGTATAGTATGGTATAGAATGCATGGTATAGAATGCATAGTGTAGTATGGTTACTAGATAAGAAAAAGATACTGCTGTACCTAAATATACCTGCACTTCCATTAAATCTATTTAAGTGATTCTGTTCTAATAGTACTTTGTAGTACTTAGACGTTTGCAATAAACTAGTTGAAGACAATGTACTGAAATATATCTTCCAACTGTTCAACTAGTACAGGGTTATGGGGCTTCTGGAGCCTGTCGCAGCACAGGTCTAGACGAGCCATTATCTGCATAATTTAATAAGCAAATAAACATACTCACTCATGTATGTCAGTAGAAAGAAGTGGTGCACTTCTTTCACTTTGGACAGGATGCCAGTAAATGTTACCACTCTTTTTATATATGAAACTGCTAAACAACAGTGCTGATATCAGTGCATTAATTGATTAATGATGAGTCATTTTCAGATAGAGCAGTCATTTGGCAGATTATAAGAAAATAGATACAGTTTGTAGAGTTGATTCCTAATGTGTGTGAAGACAGAAGTCTTTTGCATTTATTTGGATCCTGCACCCCCCCCCCCCCCCCCCACTTAGGGGATGTTATGCACGTTGTAGCCGTGGCTGAAAGCAGTGTCAGTCCTGTTAACTATCACGGACACACTTTCATCCGCCTCGCCTTCTTCACGTAACTAGAAAGACTCCCTGTGGACAGAGGAGCAAATGCGGAAAGATGCCTCCATATGGAAACTCATGGACTCCATGATGAAAGGTTCTGGCAGGTTGAAGCGGGCCGTCGAGGTATCCAGCAGCATGAGTGCACCCCGTTTGCCTTCTGTCTTCATTGGACACACTGCAGCACTTGCAAGGATAAGTGTGTGGATCCCCTCCCATAGTGCATGGTCGTGCTTTTAGCAGTGTTTTGATCCTTAGTTTTTATTGAGCAAGGTTTTGCTAAGAAGAGTTGAGTAGCTAACATGGATATGTCATCATCGGGTGTTAATAACTACCGGTATGGTGGTGTGCAATGAAACGGTACTAGACATCTGTACAAATATGGGTTATTCTCAGTGTTCGTTAGTTCAGAAATATCATTATTTTGGGTTTTATTTAACCTCTACAGTCTACATCAGGGGTGGGCAATCTTATCCACAAAGGGCCGGTATGTATGCAGGTCTTTGGGATAACCTGTACCTGTAGGTCAGCTGTTCAAACCCAGGTGTGTGGACTCTTCAGCCAATCAGTCCTCTAATTAGTAATCTAATTAGGGAGCTCTAGCGAAAACCCGCATACACAAAAGCCCTTTGCGAGCAAGATTGGCCATCTTTGGTCTACACCATAATCCTGTAGACAGTGCCTAATAGACCGATAAACTGATAAACTGCCTTTGCAAACAGTCTTTAGCGTTTGTTTGTAATTGTTATATGCAGATGTTGTTTTCCATTGGGTACTGGCCCAATACTACAATACTATTGGGAAAGAGCGTTGATTGATTGCTCATTATGATTGTACTTTGATGTCCAATGACTCTGTCTACGCAGAATGCAATGATGCTACTGCATGCATTAATCAAAGCATGGTTTGTGTGGCGAAAGCATGGTTTGATCGGATACTCATTTGATGTGATTGTAAACGATGAAATATACCTGCATGTTAGATCTTCTCAGTAATGCAAGATATTGTCTTGAGTAGTGTAGCTGTGTGCTTGTGTTCTAAGTCTTTTTTACCAAGGTTATTTAAGTGCTTCTAATTTTTTAAGTTGGTAAAAAGTTCTCTGTGGTCTGATTTTGTTCCCACCGTATTTTGGCATGATATAAACTTCTTTGACGCAGCATAGTGAGACTTTAAAGGTAGTTCTGTCTGGGGGCCCCCTGCTCACACTGTTTCATCCACCCTGCTCCCCAGCAGTCACCCAATGATATCCAGCAGTTGGACGAGGAGATATGGGCGTTAATTTCCAACTTCTCACGCAAACCAACCAGTCGTCGCCCTTTCTCACTTCCTGCATCCCCTGCTTCCCTCAAACCATGGAACTCCCCATTACCTTCTGCTCAACATGCCCCCATACCTTTGCATCAGCCTTCTGGCCTCCTGGCCTCCACATCCAGCAGGGCCCGTGGGCCTCATTCCATGCCCCCCGGGTATTCCTCTAAGCTCTCGGATGCCCAGGTATTATAATTGATCCTGCCCGTACTACTGACGTATACGCAGTTTTGTGGTTTCTCTGAGGAACTGCTGTTCTCTCATCTCACTGGTTCTGTTGTCGTTGGGGGGGGGGGCATCGACAGGCTCTTCCTCAGACTCGCCGAGACATGAATGTGGTAGGTTCACATATGACCGGGCCTGGCTCTAACACTCGTTTGGTTTTGGAGGCTTCGTGAAACGCCACCTTACAGTTTATCTGTTTGATTGTGAAGTTAATCTGTGTGTGAGTGTGCAAAGAGATGACTAGACTGCAGCGGTTAGGCTATAGTATCATGAAAAACCATTTGCACATTTCAGTCATTCTTTTTCTATTAATTATGAATTCTTCAGCCAAAATCAGTTTTAAATTTAAGGGAACTTTTAGTGAAACACCGTTGAGATATTTGTTGACATTTATCTATGGTATTTATGTAACAACAATAAACCTTGTATGTACATATGTATGTATGAATGTGTGTGTGTCTGTGGATTATGTTTATATTGTATTGTGTGGACCATATGTCCCGCACAATGTGATAGAAATCTGTTATTTTTATGTGGTGGGGACCACTTCTTAGGTCCCCACAATGATGTGAATGCAATCAAAAAACTAAGCCTTGCGGGCAGTGGTGGCTTGATGGTTAGGGAAGTGCACTTGTAATTGAAAGATTGTTGGTTCAAATCCCCAACCAGCAAGGCACCACTGAGGTACCCTGAGCAAGGTACTGCTCCCTGGGTGCTGAATTAGCTGCCCCCTGCTATGTCACAACGACACATATGTGTTAAATGCAGAGGACACATTTAATTGTTGCACACTGTGTGCTGTGGTGTGTTAACACTGACCACTGATCTCTAAATTCTTTCAAAAGTCTCATATTTTGTCTGGTTACTTATGACTAAGGATAGGGCTGGTTAGCTGTAAAGGTCGTCAGATTGTGATTAGAGTTTTCCCCATAGAAATGAATGGAGAGTTTACAAAGGTGTGTGTGTGTGTGTGTGTGTGTGGGTGTAACAAATGTAGTTCAGCACTGAAAGATTCGTTACTCAAAAAACTTCAATGCTCTTCTTCAGCACTGAGTAATTTCCTGAGGCCACATTATCTTGATCAATCCTTCAAACTCCCTCTCTGTTCTTTGGAAGATCTATACAAATTTAATGTGACAAATGTGCAAAAATTCTGGAAATCAGTAAGGGACATACCTCCCATGGTATGTGCGAATTCAGTTTCATTCATCCTTTTATGATTTGGAGTTTAGTTATAATTTGTATAATTTATAAGTCCTACTGCAGATTGTTAATGTATTGATTAAATCCATTATTAAAGCATAAAAATCACTAAAATCACAAAACCCTACATGTATTTAATACGTCAGTGTTTGATATCTTGTTACTTTTAGACTGTAGTTCTAATAATCTAATAATGTTTTTTTTGGCTCTGCTGGTTTTGTTTAGTACGTGTTCCTTGAGCATGGGGGGGAGCCTTTCTGCTGTGCCGCTCTACGCTTCTGCACCCCGCTTTACTGCTCTGCCCTCCCATTTCCCCTGTCGCTTCCCTGCCTCTGCCTTACCTTCCCCTCCTCCTTCCTCCACTCCAGTATGCTCTGGTCTACAAAGGTTTCAGCTTGTACCCAGAGGAAGTCCTTTACTGGCAGCTGCCCCAACAGTATAAGGGGGTCAAGGTAACCGTACCGTGGTCGAGTCCCCGCCTTTTATCGCACTTCCTGTTCATTCGTGCTCATTCTGCACTTAATGTTATGCAAAACAAGCATCAGAGCTGGGTGAAGTTTATTTTCCATCCAGGTATTTCATCTTGAAGTCACCATCCATATATTCCAGCTAGGAGTTATCTGCCATAGGCGCATATATTTATCTGTTTACTATTAAATTAATATAATAAGTTGAATATTTTTTCAGTTGAGCTCCTTGCAGTATTTGATAGGGTTTTTCAAAATAACTGTAATCGTGTGTAGCTGTAGTTTCTAGACACGTGCTAGCCATAATGCTGTAATTATTATGCTTAACTATCTGACTAAATGGGCCGTGACATTAGCTTCTTCTGCATAGAGGTGCTGTTTTACAGCTGCTGACAGGTGATGCTTGACCGGCCTTCTTCATTTCAGGTCGGCTCCTATGGCGGCCGCCTAAAATACACGCTCTCTTACGTGTCAGATCCAAGGGGCTCATCCATTGAAGATGTTGACGTTCAGATTATCGTAAGTAAAGGCTGGACTTATGGGCACATTGTCTATCCAATTAACATATCCACCTTAAAATGCGAACTGCCTCCCAAAAGTCCTCTAATCAGGATTTTTTTTTTAACTCTTCCTAAATTATCCAGGGCAATGACATCACCCTGGTCACTCGACAGCCTTGGCCTAGGGGACAGGGGACGCGGGAGTCCCGTCAGTTTGAGGTCGTCTTCAAAGAGGTGACTGGGGCTTTTCCATCCAAGGGTCTCATCTGCATGTAATCTGTCCATTTGATTGGTTTTTTTTGGGTCAGCTAAACTGAATGGTAGGCTGTCATTACTGTTATTTTGGGTTCTTTTGCATGACTCCAAAAACGTGTTTTTCTTGCATCATCCACGCTGCAGGAGAACTGGCAGCGGCCAGACGGCATGCCCGCCACGCGCGAACACCTCATGATGGTGCTGGCTGACCTGGATGACATCCTGATCCGGGCGTCCTACTACACAGACATGCGCTCCACCAGCATCTCCGATGTCAGCATGGAGGTGGCTGTGCCAAACTACACCGGCCTGACGCAGGCCCTGGAGGTAGAAGAGTGTCGGTGCCCACCTGGCTACCAGGGCCTGTCCTGCCAGGTGAGGTGCCTGCTGGTAGCTCTACTGACTCTGGAGCTATGAATGTCCTACAGATTCGATTATTGGCTCTCAGTCCAAAACTTCAGAGATTTAACCAATCAGAACCTAGGGAAGTGTACAACTCAGCAGGTTAGGATGCTGTGCATGTGACTGGAAGGTTGTCAGTTCAAATCCCAGCGTGATTTAACTGAGTCCTTTAGCAAGGCCCTTAACCCCTACTTGCTCTGGGGATTGTCTGACCTCACTGTCTGAGAAATTGTGTTACTTACATGAAAGTGTCTGCTGAATCAGTAAAAAAATGACTATACTATAGATTAGAAAGTACCTGTTTTGACAGTGCATTCAAAAATATGTCACTGAACAGTTCTGAGAGCTATACGTTATGATGGTGCTCCATACACAGAAGGTGTTTCATGTGGACCTTCAATGTTTGTGTCCATTATATGTGCAGGACTGTGCTGCAGGGTACACTCGGACCGGAGGAGGACTCTACCTTGGTCACTGTGAGTTGTGTGACTGCAATGGGCACTCAGACTCCTGCCACCCAGAGACGGGCGTCTGCATGGTAAAGACTCCACCCATCTCACCGTCTTTATAAAGCGCGTACGGCACGTGGAGAACATGCAATAATGCGGCCGTTACCCTTGTGTCGTTCTGACTGTAGAATTGCCTCCATAACACCATGGGCGAAATGTGTGAGCAATGTGCCGCAGGGTTCTTCGGCGACCCCACTGCAGGAACACCAGAAGATTGCCAACCCTGTGCTTGTCCACACACAGATCCAGAAAATCAGTGAGGAAACTGTCTCGCCTTTCGTTTCGTCTCTGGATATTTGCACCACAGACTGCTTTAACCAAATTTTCACCCTGACTTCAGTTATTTGCAAGATGCGAATCCCAGTGCAGAAAATTCTTTCTCGAATAATAATCGTGAACCCTGATGTCTGATCTCCTGAAAGGTTTTCTCATACCTGTGAGAGCACTGGCAATGGAGGCTATCAGTGCACAGCTTGCCAGCGAGGATACACCGGCCAGTACTGTGAACGGTAAATGACATCAACCCTGCAGACTGTAATCCAATCAGCAAGAAGCAATGTTGTAGCTCCTGTCACTGACTTGACAAGCACTGTCACTCTTTTCCTCTCCTTAGCTGTGCACCAGGATATGTCGGCAACCCTCAGGAGAGGATTAAGTGTCGTATCCACAGTGGTGAGTGCTAGCATTTAACGGAGAGTGGAAGAAGTGTTTAAAATGAAAATGTAAGGGTTATTCAATTTAAAATCACAGATGCGTAGAGCCCAGTTTCCAGGTCTCTTCCTGGCTTATTACAATAGGATACACCTTAGAGTCTTGCATCTTGAAAGTAGGTGGTACCATCCCCCAGTCCCAACATAATCAAAACCCATTATGATCCTGATGATCACGAGTCTGTGCTCCTCCATGTGTTGTTATTGATTTCCCAACTGCCGCATTAGATGCTGCTTCCCTGGTGGTGAGGATACAGCCAGAGAGAGTGCAGGTGTCCCAGGGTGGCTCGGTGACTCTCCGCTGTCAGGTTACCAGCCTCCCGCCCCACAAATTCCAGTGGTCGAGGGAAGATGGACGGTCCCTCTCGAGCAATGCGGAGATACACAGACATGGTGCGCTCTGCTTTGGGGTTGAGTGGAGGGAGACGATTTAGGAGACAAACTGACTATATCGAAAAGTTTACACTGAATTGAACTGTAGAACCAACTTCTGTACTGCACAGTTGAAAATGTAAGGAGTGAGTTTTACAATTCTTGTAAAAAACGTTGTACTCAGAGTGAGCTCCTTGTTCCGTGAAATTGTGGGCTGCAGTGAAGGGTGTGACTACCATTTGTGTGGGCCAGGTGAGGAGCTGCGCTTTTCGATTGTCCAACCTCACGATGCCGGTGTTTACATCTGCACCTGCCAAGACCAGCACAATACCAATCGGAGCCGGGCCGAGATCGTTGTCACCGGTACGCCCCTGAGCCTGGTGTTCCTACTTTTATGGGCCTATTAGTATGTTTTTAATATGTTCTCTATGTCATGCTATATCTTTTTAAACCTTATTCCTTTGGATGCGCAAAACAATGACTACATAAACAACAGTCAAGTGTTATAAAGTCAGTTAATCTATTGTACAAAACTACAAAACAATGGAAAATTACAGAATCTTAGACTATCTGCTTTTTATTCTTCTTTACTACCTCACCATCCTAGTAAAACAGACTAATTACCAAAAGATCTGATATGATGAAAGTTGCAGTTTATCATAACAAACTTTTTTTTCGTGTTCTTTAGCTATAACACTATTGCATAACACTACTGGGAGCTTTACTTATACAAAATTGTTTTGTGAGCAGAAGGAAAAATTATTGGTTCAGAGAGATAATCAATCAGAGAGTGGTGGGTCCAAGCAATTAGAGGAGGCAGGACCAACCTAATTTGATGTCTTAGTTCTGCCTCCTCTAGTTGCTTTAGACAGTAAGATTTTTGATGCTGCAAGAGCTAAGGTAACGTATTCAGCAAGCTGTAAATGTAAAAATATATACATAATACCAGAAGCTGTTTTTTGCATTTTTAGCTGTTTTGAAAATGAATTAGTCTTACCCTATATGTAAATAATGCACGCTTGGAATATAAAAATGCCTCTTCCCTGCGTGTTGGTAGCTGTTTCCACCAAACCTATTGAAGTGACAGTTGAGGAACCCAAAACTCAGAGTGTAAGAGTGGGATCAACCATCCATTTCATCTGCACAGCAAAGAGCAAGGTAGGGTAAACCCTTCGGGGCTTTCACAGTGGTCTTTCACAAGGATCCTGAGTTTCAAATTTCAGGTTCTCTCTGAATTGCGACACTTTTATTTTATTAGTTTGTGGTTTGTTTCTTAACAAAGTTGGATGTTATACTGAAGCAGATCAGCTTCAGTTCCTTGCTCCGGTTATTACAGTCTAGACCTTGAAGAGTCAGCTTTGATGTCCATCTCTTCCTGTGACATATGGGGGCTTCCTGTTTCCCAGTCTCCAGCATACACCCTCGTGTGGACCCGTCAGGGGAGGGGCAACCTGCCAGACCGGGCAGTGGATTTCAACGGCATCCTCACCATCCATAACGTGCAGCCAGAAGATGCCGGCATCTACGTCTGCACAGGCTCCAACATGCTTGCCATGGATGAAGGCACTGCCATCCTACACGTCCCAGGTTTGTGACGACACCATTCAACCGGCTCCATCCTCGCCCCCCACCCTGTGAGGTGCATGTCTGTCCACATTACTTAACTCTCCTATCCTTAAAGCATGATCATTGCTCTTGCCATTTCGGGTTTAGATAACTCTCCTTTACAATAATGATACTTTCCTGTCCTCATCTAATATCTTGCCTTTTCTGCTGTTATTTTCATACCTCTAATTGCTTGGCTGTCTGACTCTCTCTGAAACATTAGCAAATTCAGGAAAAGACTATCATACATTCTGTTCTGGAATTGTGAACATAATGACTGATCTTCTGACTAATCAGCATATTCAGTATTTTCCTACAATAAACACAAAAAGTATATCAGGTAAACTATAAAACTGCTTATCAAACACCTCAGTAACACAGAAGCATAAATGAATGTTAGTTCTGTTTACCGTAGGTAAGGAAAATTAGTAATTGGCACACATATTGACAAGAAATAAATTTGTAATGCATGGCCAGATAAAATATTATGCTGATTATTTGGCAGATATGAAGGAATACACTTGGTTGATAGGTGTGGCTCAAAGTCAAAAAAGTACAGCTGGTTTAGTCGAGGGAGGTTAAGACCTGATATGATTTTGGGTATTATCATTTCGAGTCACCAGATACCATTAAAACAATCAGTATTTTGTTGAAATGACTTTCCAAATGTGATTGAACTATTTACAGTCTAAAACAATACCTTGCCGAAGTATAAAATGGCTGACTGTCTGAGCCTCTCACTCTCTAAACCAAGTCAGTGAGCTTCGGAACTGGAAATGATGACATCAAGCCTCTAGGTGCTTTCCGTTATTTTAGAGTACAGATCTCCTCTGTCATTAATTTTTAGTGTTGTCACTGGTCCTTAGAACCTGCTTCAGTTGTAGTCTTTAATCTGACGACACTTTTTATTCGGTAGAGCCATTGGCACTTACTTCTGCCTGCACTGATTTGTGGATCATTCTCAGAATATAAAAGAGGTCTTTAATCTGCATCCTTTGTTTCTCCTCTCTTAATTAATTGGTGTTGGCTTTCTATGGGCTGTAAATCATTTTGATATAGTTTTAAATTTTTACTGCTAGTAGAGTGTTAGCGTTGGGTCTCTATATCAGCTTATGGAAACGTTGCCCTTTTCGGGACTGGGAGAGTCTCTGTTCTTCCTCGTCTTTGTCCCTTGCCGTTTAACCTTTGGGGTGTAGTGGCTGATGTGGTGTGGGTATGAGGATGGGGTGCCAGAGGCCTGTGGGGCCGAGTACAAACAAGGATGGACACCTTCTCCAAGTCGCCATCAGCCTTGGAACGGAATTGTACGGCATGTAGTTTGGTATTGATATCATGAATGTCAGTGTCTAACAGTGGTGCTCTTTACTACTTAGAAGTAGATTGTTAACCAGCAGCCAAATGTTTCTATCAGGTCTCAATTCTATTGAGTAGCAAACGTTTTTTTGTTTTGTTTTGTTCTTGGTTTTACATAATTAACAGACAAAAATCGTTATTTGTTTTTGCTCTTCTCTCAACATTTTTTTCAGGTCATTTTAACATTAAATAATATTAAATAATATTTTGAATATTAAGTAAAGATTGTACTACTGAAGGACTTGGAATATTCAGAAGTAGATATCTTCCTCCTCTCAACCACGCAACTCTAAATCTGTCAAACTTGGGATGATTAATGGAGTGCACTGATATTTTTGGAATCTGATATTTTTCTAATAACAACAAATGTAATATTTATCAACAGAAGTACAACCTATTAGAAATGAGGAATCAATTGACCAGTATCTGTGTAATAACTCAGAATAGGAAAAACAGATTATGGAAGATTAGGGAGACTGTAAATTTAAGAAATTGTGTCCTCAACTTGCTATTGGCTTTTATTATGTTAAAAAACTAATAGTGCCATATTTAGTTTGTATTGCCATTACAGAGTAAAGTATTGTGAGGGCTAATATAATGACCGCTATTGATGTGTTTATTCTTCTAAATAATATCAGTGTTTACTTTATGAGAGTGTTAGATGAAATTCAGAAATAGTCTGAAAGAAACCAAAGAAAACAAACGTGGACACAGTTTCTGTTTGAAATGCACATTGACTTTTATTAACCGAACTCACAGTTCGTTTGTGGGTCACAGTTCGTTTGTGGGTCACCTGGAAGAAAGTTACTCAGTTTAATTAGATGTTAAAGACAATTGATTTCATTTGAACTTAATGGACAAAATATAGTAAAATACAAAAATAGTCTAAATTGTATTAATGTTGACTGAATTATAATTTAATCACACATGTATAGTCACTTAAAATGTTTTTCTAAGGGGTTCGTTTGGCACCTCAAGTAGTATAACAATTTGGATGCTTTTCTTTATGTCCAAGGAAAAACAGATGGTGTGTACTATATATATATATATATATATATATATATATATATATATATATACTCCAGAGTATGTTATTTATCTGAA
>JAODUD010000107.1:21289941-21309884 GCA_026784285.1 Stomatorhinus walkeri
AGTATCCCAGTGTCCTGGCCCGCCCACTGCTCCATTCTTCGTGAAGTTAAACAGTTCTAGTGCACTTTTATTAAAACCAATATAAATACGACTGTGAATATATGAGCATTTCTTTTCTGACATATTAGAGGAAGCAGAACTTCCCTTGAATTCTTAGAGCAGTCGCCACTGACCCATTCTCCGTTCACCCACTATGTGTGTTTTATAGCTGCATGTCCTAGCTGTCCACAGTATCAGCGAGCCTTGTCCTAAATTTCTAAATTATGTGTTACAGGTGACTACAATACAAGGCCACACCAAAGTGCATAACCTAATTCTAAAAAAGTGCATGATATTTCGCATTATGTACCACCTGAAAACAAAAAAGCAAAAAGCTTTTTCACAAAATGTACTGATAAATTTCCCTTGGAAAATAGATTTGTCTTTCTCTGAAAGCACTTATTTGTTGTTAAATATGTTGACCGCTGATGTATAGAGCTCAGTTTTTAAACCTGTGCTAGTTTGGCTAACTGTATTAGAATAATGGACAAACTATATGGAAATAACATGTACAGTAATTACATTTAACAGCAAAAAAGGTCCAGAGTTGTGGCTGAATTTGTTGATCAAAATACATGCTTACATCTGGTACCAGGTCCGTGGCAGTGTGCTCCGGATCCTTCGGGCCTCTGCGGACGACGCCGGGGAGTACACGTGCCGGGTCGAAGGTGGCCCAGCTCACCAGCAGGCATCTGTGACTGTATCTGTGACCTCAAGCACATCACGTAAGTGGGGCGAGAGGAGCGGCTGTGCTTTATATCCCAAGTCTGCACATGTAACAAAAATGGTCCACCTCCACTTTACTGGACAATTATTTAAGACCGTTATGTCAATACTGTGTAGTGCCATAAACTAAACAAGCACCAGTTAAAGATTAAACGCTGGTCCCAGCTGAAAGCTGATTGGCTCCTAGAATGTCCTCTCCTCTGTCACTCACTGATTCAAAACATACAATTGGCTAAAGTTACGGTTGGCCTCTCTTATGCCCCCCACTGTAAAAAATACCCTAGAATTTCCCCAGTTCTTACCTGTGTCATCATAACGATTCCTGGGGTAGCAGCCACCATTTGATTCATGGCACTCAGAGCTGGGAACAATCAGGGAGAGATGATGCGTACGTCAAGCTTCTTAATATACAGCAGGGGGCGCTGACCATTGTGTGACACGGTCTCTCACTGGGAGCAGGCTTGCAGACGCCCATTATCTCCATCGAGCCCCATAGCACCGCAGTGCGACCAGGTGAAGCAGCCAGCTTTAGGTGCTACATCTACAGCGGGGCACAGCCTGTCCGCCTGGAGTGGAAGCTGGCGGGCAACCAGCCATTGCCAGGTGAATCAGTATCAATTTCTCTTTTGTATCTGATATATGTATTATATTATAGGCTTTACTAGTTATGTATCTTTATGTCAGATTAAGAAATCTAATTAAACGCCTGCCCTGTTGATTCATTCGATAAGAATTGACAGCCAATAAACTTCTGGGAAGATTTCTCTTGCAGAGTCTCCTACCAATGTGGCTTCAGCAAAAACAATAATTTTGCACCAAAATAAGTATTATGATATAGTGCAGACATACAACAGGTACTGACAAACAACTAAGATATAAAATAAGGATAGGTTATACTGCATAAGACCCCATATATCATGAACTGGTATGATCAAAATATGACATGATCAGCACACTACTGTTCCCGCACAACTGTGGCAAAAGAACTTCCTCTGAACACGACAGTAAACCTTGAAGTCCTCTGAAACTCATTTATCTGCTCATGAGGTGTCAGCCACTGTTAACCAAAAATTGTAGGGTTTTTTCCCCCACTTTTTTTTCATAACAGTGAATCTTCCTCAACTGTGTTGTTTGTTATTTCCAGACAATGTAAAGGTTGGACCTGACAACTCAGTCATCACCATAACTAATGCCCAGCCAAGGAATCAAGGCCCCTACCACTGTGTGGCCAGTAACCGCTTTGGAATTACCCGAAGTATCGCCTCCCTGATTGTCAAAGGTGATCACAAATTTGATATTGCCAATTACAAGGCCTAATCGATGCAGATGCTATTGAGATGACTACAGCAATATATACAACTGGAATCACATTCCGGTGTGGCCGTGTACTTGAAAAGCAGTTATTAAAGATGGATGGATGGATGGATGAATCTATCGACCGATCAGTCCATTTAGGCAATATGTAACCTTATAAATCACAGATTCGCCCAAAGTGACAGTGACCCCCGAAAGTCCAGTTCGGGTGTTGGTTGGTGAACCCATCAATCTGGAGTGTCAAGCCAGGGGAGATTCACGCCCATCCGTCAGCTGGCATCGAATGGACAACAGCAATAGGATTGTCCTGAACAGTCCTGTGCCAATGGAGTCAAATGCAGTGATGCAGGTCAGCTTGGTGTCTGTGGATATATACACGGCTGTCATCGCTTCCACTGGATAATGATTAATACTACCAAATGAAATAGTGTATGCTATTCTTTGTAGAGATGGTGGCCTCTTCTCTACTCTAAATTCTCTATTTTGTTCTGTGAAATAAAGTTGGCCTCATATTTAGCCAGATATATTTGACCATCATTTTTCTCAATTAGGAAATGTATTTGTAGAATACAGCGACAATAACCTTTATTGGCCTTGTAGAATTGAGCTAAACTTGATAGAACTTAAGTTGATTATTGCTTGATTAGCACTTGCAATGGAGCTTCTCAGCCAGGTTCTTATCCAAGCATTGACTTGAGTAGCGATGGGAAACCAACTAAACAAATGTTCATTGATGTGATACTAGGCAGAGTTTAAGAAACAGTGGAAGATGTTGGGTATTAGGAAGGGCCACAGAATTTGTGTCTCTTCCCCCAGGTGCTGGTGGCCCGCCCAGAGGACGCTGGTACTTACATTTGCACAGCACAGAGCAGTGAGGGAACCTCTGAAGCCAGAGTGGAGGTGATCATTGAAGGTGGCCCACAGGTGCCTTCTTTTCCCATAGCTTCTGTGCCTGAGACATTCATGGTGGTAAAGGAAGGTCAGACTGTCACACTGCACTGCAACGCCCAAGGTAGTAACCATCTCCATCAAACCATAGCATTCTTCAGCTGTCACCCTAATTTAATTTAATAGCTTTTAAATAAATTTTAGGATACCCGACTCCCACCATCACATGGTCTAAGCTTCGTGCGCCACTCCCTTGGAGGCACAGTGTGGTCAACAACACCCTGGTCCTAACCAGCGTTGGGCGCCAGGACTCTGGCCAGTATATCTGCAATGCGACCAACAACCTGGGTGTCTCCGAGGTCCTCATCATGCTAGATGTGGAAAGTGAGTTTTACCAGATGGCATCTCACAATAACTCACGACAATTTAATAATAAGTCATAAAGAGCATCACACAGAAATAACATGTTCATCCCCTCAACATTACATACAACATCACTCCTTTGTACCTATAGCTATATAAAATGGTTTTACTTATTCAAAGCTATAGTTCTATAGTATAGAACTTTACTCAAATGCATCACTCGAAATGTTCTGTATATGGGCCACAGAATTGATTGAGATTTGCTTTCAGATTGGGTTTCATTTCAGATATTTTACCAACCATTTCCCCATCCCTTTGTTCTTAAAACAGCTCCCCCTTATGCTACCACTCTGCCGGATGACCTGTCTATCCGGGTGGGTGAAGTGATCCGGCTACAATGTTTGTCACATGGAACGCCACCTCTGACCTTCCGCTGGTCTAAGGTCAACGGCAGCATGTCGGCGAGAGCTGAGGTGCGGGGTGGGAACCTCCAGATCAATCTGGCCACAGCGAATGATGCTGGCACCTACAAGTGCGCCGTCAGCAACAAAGTTGGATCCAGTGAAGCGTTAGCAAAAGTCATTGTTAGATGTGAGTCAACCCAACATTTTTCTCATTCTAGCTGAACTATACTCTAACTTAAGTGACGTGTTTAAACTGTAAGTTATTCTGCTTGACTTCTATTTAGCTAGCCAGTGCTCCACCTAGAGCATATATGATCTTAAGATTTCATCATAATCTTGAGTTCCATGTTGTATCATGCAAAATGTGGGTGTTCAGACAGATCTGTATCCATCCTTGTCTTATTTTGTGGTTTGAGCGTGATAATCTTGCTGTTTCCGTCTGACATACCCCACCCCTTAGCACCCCTAGAGGTGCGTGTGTACCCACAGGTAGAAGTGAAAGCACCAGGAAGTGCAGTAGAGTTCACTTGCTCGGCAAATGGGGGCATCCAGACCACCATTGAGTGGCTGAAGGAGGGAGGCTCCTTGCCTGCTAACCATCACATCAAGGATGGCATGCTGAGGTGAGGGTGTATCGAGTGTGTAGATGTAGATGATGGTATGTATTATATCCTCCTCATGATCTTTGGGGATGTATCCTTAGGATTGAGAACCTGGAGAAAAGTAACGCTGGCATATACATCTGCAGAGCCGTGAGTCTGTATGGTCAGGCTCAGGACACCGCTAAGCTCACCATACAAGGTCTCTTCTTCAGTGACAACCTCTTTCATAGACTGTCATGATTTGGAAAGACAAAATATGTGTCCAATTCTATTGATGTCATTCTTGACACTCCCGTCCTGCTACCCCCAGCACTGCCCAAAGTGATGATCAACATACGGACCTCAGTGCAGACAGTTATGCTGGGCAGCGCTGTGGAGTTTGAGTGCCAGGCTACTGGCGATCCCGAGCCCACCGTGCAGTGGAGCAAAGTGGATGGCACGTTGCTGTCTCATGTGGTGGTGAAAGGTGGCATTCTGACGATCAACAGGGTGATAGAGGCTGACGCTGGGAAGTATCACTGCACCGCCACCAATGATGTGGGCTCGGTGCATTCTGAGGTGGTACTCAATGTGCAGAGTAAGTAAATGTTACCTGCTTTAACAATCATCTCAACAACAGCTGTTATTCGGTACTCACGTGGAGTAAGGTTAAAAGTAGTAAAAGTACTCTTAAGAGTAAGAGCAGTCATTAGCTACCTAACTGCTTGGTTGTCTGGTGGTAATGTCGCTAGCTTATTGTGTTTTGTCTCTGAAGCCCTTCCTCAGATCACTGCCCAACCTGAAGTTAGAGAGGTGACAGTGGGGTCCACTGCCGTCTTCCCCTGCATGGCCTCGGGTTATCCTCTTCCACAGATCACATGGACTAAGGTGACCCCTCAACAATTTGTATGGCAGCTTTAGCGCGTCTTCTCAGCTAGGGATCTTTTCACGTTTTATTTTAATTCGTTAACATTAATCCTTTCAGACTTCAGATCGGTTTTGTGTCATATACCTGACTTTCTTCAAATCACCACAATATATAATATTGTGCTGAAAACTCCATGCTAAATGCATACCCTCTTCTTGTAGCTGGAGGGAGCACTTGCTCCAAGAGCTTCTCAAGAAGGCCATGTCTTGACTATCACCAATGTCACCTTTGAGGACTCAGGAACATATGCGTGTACTGCCTCTAATAAGCAAGGAAAAGTCCAGGCCTTTTTGATGCTGAAAGTTCACGGTAAGACCCAGCATGGAGGACTGGAATTCCCTGAAATGATTAATGAGAAGCTTTGTTTCAAGTCTCCAAACCATATGTCTGAACTTCTCATTCCATCAGAGAGAATTATGCCCTACTTCACCCAGACTCCACTGTCCTATCTTACCCTGCCCACCATAAAGAATTCATACAAAGCTTTCAATATCAAGATTACCTTCCGGCCAGACAATGTTGATGGTAAGATTTCCTGATTTGATATCTGGCGTTTTTGTCTCTATCTAAAGTGACTTAATACATTTAAAAGCTGAATCCTTATCAAGTAGGAGCTCCCTCCAAAGCACAAATATCAAGACATTTGAGCATATCTTTGTTCTTTTGTTAACTTGGCCTCAAATAGTTGTGTTTGTATATAGTCTTTTCGGTAATTAAAATTTAACTTCATCAACTGTTATTGGGGCCTTTGTAGAACACGAGTCGCCTAATGTCAGTTGTCTGCTTTATGTTCACGTGCTGTCATACCTCTGTCCCTTCTATCTCCTCGCCTTCTTTCTCATTCGTGTGATGACAAGGCGTCATTCTGTATGCCGGTGAGTTGGAAACGAGTCAGGCTACCTTGAGTCTGCCTCGGGTGTGGCTTCTCCCCCATGCTGTGGGTCCTTGTGGGACCAGGCATGTGTAACCTGCCAAGCGACACATCCTGATCGAGATGATCAGCCAGGTCACTGCAGGTTTACAAAAAGACTGGCTGGTTCTGCTCTGAGGGCTGGATGGTCTTTCGGGCTGCTTCGCTTTACGTTTTGCAGTGGAGGAGTGAAAAATCCAAACAAAAATATATATTCCACCACTTTGGAATGTGCTGTGTTTCCCAGGCACGTTTGCTTTACTTCTAAGAAGATGCCTTCATAGGGAATGGCATTGGGAATGGATATGTGGTTTAGAAGCGTATATGGTGTTCTGCAGAGTATCCATGACGAGCCACACATCCGCATTTCTTGCATTGGTTGACGCTACAAAAAAACTAAAGTCTTCTAAAGTGCCTCCTTGGGGCACCAGCAAATAACAGAAAGATCAGCTAAACCACCGTTAGCATTCCTTTAAAAATGGAAATGTGGTCTGTTCAGCTGACCTCTTTTAAGAACAAAGCAGACTTGATTCTTTTAGATTATAGGTGGCATGGTTCAGATGCCCGCTTCTTTGGCCACGTTAGTGGCCCAAGCATGTAGCCTGTGTGAAGAGCCTAGGTTGGCACATGGCAGGGAAGAATCGCCTTCAAGCTGGCTGCACCTAACCTGGCTTGGGCCTTGGATCTCCAGCAGCATGGCACTTGCCCCCTAAGTAAGGCTACCATTTCTCTGTTAATCAGGCCCCTCAATAACTCTTTCCATCCATCCTCTAGGCATGATTCTCTACAATGGGCAGAAGAGGATCACAGGTGCCGACTTCATCTCGCTTGGCCTTGTCGGTGGACGTCCTGAGTTCAGGTGAGCAGTCGGCCGTGGCTGTTGCCATAAGAATCATCACAGCTGTTGTATTAGTTTCATATTTCTCATCCCAAACAATAGCATGACTGGTTTGCTGTGACTTTAATGCACACAACTTATAATAATGGTATTGCAAACACCATTGGCTTTGTGCATTGGTCTTGCTATATTTTCTAATTTTGAATAGCTCCTGCTCTCATCCTAACTTACACTTCTTACCAGTCACTCATAGGAAGCTCAACCTAGCTAAATGTATGTCTAGTTGATTCCTGATGATTCTGTAATGAAATGTTTGCCTTGCATATACGGCACACCGGGCAAAAGCATCACACAAATGTAAATGATTTAAATGTGATGAAAAAACACCATCTGTGTACATTCAGTGATTATTTGCAAATAAAAAAAATGTGTATATATGGCAATTTGTTTGCCCTCACTCCGTGCCGCTGTTTCTAGGTTTGATGTAGGCTCAGGTATGGCCACCATACGCTTCCCCACTCCCATCAAGCTAGGCGAGTTCCACACAATAGAACTGTATCGAAACGCCACCCAAGGGGCCATTATCGTGGATGGACAAGGTCCAATCAACGGCAGCTCACAGGTACAATGCGATCGATCCTGTTTTAATGCAGTGTTCTTAAAGTTTTGATAAAATATCATATTTTTAGAAGTAAATAATATGTAATTTTACAAAAGTCATATTAGAGTTCTTCATCTTAGGTATAGCAAAATCATCTATGCTAATGGCTGAACATTTCCAATTTGTACAGATTGCAGAACTTTATTCCAGTTACTTATTTAATCACCCAATGTATGATATTTGTAACAATGCCGGGAATATTTGTGTAGTTTTTTTTTTCTACTTAACACCAAAAAGGCTACATGATTCCACAATTTTGACTGGTAGTTTACATCAGAATCTGATAACATAAATTATGCTTGTCATCATTTAAGAACTTTTGAAATAGAATTGTGAATGAATTAACGATAGTGTGCATATTTGTGTGTCTGCTTACCTTCTACCGTCTCATGCAGGGCAAATTCCAAGGACTGGATCTGAATGAGGAGCTCCATGTGGGTGGCTACCCAAACTACAGTATTGTTTCTAAAACCACTGGCCTTAAGAATGGATTTGTTGGTACGGCTGATCCTTTCCATTTACTACAATTTCTGCACAGTACATTTGCAATAATGACCACATAGGGAGTGTTGTCTTTTTGATATATGTGGATCCATTAAATGGCTTTATTTATTGATGGCAAGATGCTAGAATTGTCTTGTCTCCTGAACAGGCTGTATCCGTCAACTCATCATCCAGGGGGAGGAGGTGATTTTCAAAGACCTGGACCGTAGCTCCACAGGAGTCTCAAACTGCCCCACCTGCAAAGACCGGCCATGTCAGGTAACCTCATCTATTTGTTCACATTGGCTCCCTCCAAAGTTGCACAGCAGTGTTTCTGAACCTTGGGTGCATCCTTCATCTTAGCACGAAGCACCACACACCATTTTTATGCATGTATAATTGTATTGTTGACCCCACATTGTTCTGATGACTGCTGTTGCCATGCCGTTGTTCTTTACTGTAGAATGGAGGAGTCTGCCAGGACTCAGAGACCAGCAACTACAAATGTGAATGTGTGCGCGGATTCACTGGGAGCAACTGCGAGCACCACTCCTCTATGCACTGCCACCCAGGTGCCACTGTCTGCTGTATTTCTTACACCTCTAGTTCCACACAGTGCAGAAACACGTAGAGTGATACCCTTAAACCCAGTGATACTCTTGACATGTATAATGCAGCATTTTTGGAAAGCTGCAGTATAGTTCTGTTTTTGAAACATTGGTGGAGTAGTATATAAGGACGTTTAGATAAGGTAAGACACCTCAAGAATTAAGTTCCCAAACACATATGATATGTTTAAAAGTTTTTTTTTCACATTAATGTGCATGTGGCACGATTTCAGTAGTAGGTAACAGACACGACAACATTAGTTAACAGAAGGCAGCTTGTGATGCCCAAACCGCCTTTATACTCTACAGAGGCCTGTGGACCCGATGCCACTTGCATCAACAACCCAAGTGGCCGAGGCTTTGACTGCCGCTGCCACCTGGGCAAGTTTGGGGAGAAGTGTATGCATGGTAAGTGCTGCCCAAGTTGACTTTGCTGTGGTTCCCTTCAGCATGCTGTGTCCTCAGAACCAACACAGACATTATTTGATGTGACCCAAAATGTTGCTAGTCCAGACATTGCAGGGAATTAGAATGAAAAGGACATTGGTGCATGTTCTATTTCTGCTACAGGCACCTTGGTGACCACGCCCCTGTTCAATGGCGAGGACTCCTTCATTACATACCCACCACTCACCAACATCCACAACGAACTGCGTGTTGAGTTGGAGTTCAAGCCGATGGAAGCCAACGGGCTGATGTTCTTCAGCGGTGGGAAGAAGATGAAGGTTGAGGACTTTGTGTCTTTGGCAATGGTGGACAACCACGTCGAATTCCGCTATGAGTTGGGGACGGGTGAGTGTTTCTCCGAGCGCCCACACGTCACACTCCTGTGATGTCACTGTGGCACCTTTATGGGGGCATTAAGCAGTCGTCCTAGGGGTTCTCAGAACATCCCAAGAAGGTCTCAGCTTCCGAGTCACTTAATTGTGAATTAATAATGAAGATTTGGTGAAATATGAATGTATGTAAACCCCCTTGGCCTTGCATATGCATTCAGTCAGTATTTATTGAATACCTCTACTCAAGTGTATCCACATAGGTTTTGCATGTTTTTAATTATTATTAAAGAGCGATTATAAGAAGAAACTCTTATGTCCTTGAGTCTTGTTTCTTTTGTGATTGATATTACCCGACATATTCTGTTTGACCTGCAGAAACCCAAGACCACAGTTTCTTATATTAGGATATTGCTCTCCAGTATGACGCTCTTCCATCTCCCGGCTTGTCACAGGCATGGCAGTGCTGCGCAGCCGTGACCCTGTCAAACTGGGCCAGTGGCACCAAATTGAGGCTGAACGCATCGACAGGGATGGCTCTCTAAAGGTGGACCAAGCTCGTGAAGTGCGGCGGTCATCCCCGGGAAAAGCCCAGGGTCTAAACATCTACACTCCCATGTACCTGGGTGGCGTCCCTAGTATGGACATCCTGCCAAGACCTGCCAACATCAGCACACTGTTTAAGGGCTGCATCGGGGAGGTACGTTACATTGTCCCACAGTAACATCATATGACCTCTTGTTAGCACCATCCATGCAGGAGCGACTCTAGGTTTTTTTCCTAGATAAGAGGGGCCATAGTTCATACACAGGACCCATCCTTACCTGCCAATGAAATGCTTTGAATAGGCGAGTGTCAGGAGATGAGAGAATCCAAGGGCCAATCGGCTTTCAGCTGGGTCATTGCCCCTGTGGCCCCACCCTTCATATGCCCTTCATGTGTTTATGCATGACCCTACTCGCTGTGTATAACATTATTAACTTATTTACACAGCAGATGACTTTCTTGTTGGTAATATACATGAATGTTTGAAAATGATAATGGTCAATTAGAGAATTGAAAAGATCGAATTTAAAAACAACTTCAAACAAGGCAAAAACTTCTGTGAATTGAACTTTCCGTTGAGTCACATTCCGATAACCCAGTTGAACTGGACCGTAAACAAGCGGAGTCCCAACATGAAAGCCTTGCTGCTGATCCGCTGGCTGCTGTGACCCTCCCCCCGGGCCAGGTTTCCATCAATGGGAAGAAGGTGGACCTGTCTTACAGCTTCACAGAGAGCCAGTCCATCTCGCAGTGTGTGGATGCCAACCCCTGCGAGCGCCGGCCTTGCCGGAATGGTGGCATCTGCCTGTACAGTGCAGAGTATGAGTTCCAGTGTCTCTGCCAGGATGGTTTCGAGGGTGAGTTCCAGAATGTTTGAGAGGAACTACCATACACTGCATACATATACGTATATTACAGTGGTACTGTGGTAGAAAGTCAAAGTTAGCCTTTCTTCCCTGTGGTCAAAGAAAAATTAGCGTAAAAGTAAGAAATTCCCAAAGCACATTGTTTGCTTTGATTCACCTCCCCATCCTTGCAGGCGAGCTCTGCGATGTGGTCAAAGATACATGTCAACACAACTCCGAGTGCCAGAATGGCGGCCGTTGCCTTGCTAACCACTGTGTGTGCTCCTCTGGTTTCACCGGCCTCTTCTGTGAAACGAGTGAGTATTACCCCGCCCTCTGAACCTCCACCACCAAAGTGGGGACCTCCTGGTACTAACATACATCAAAACAATCCTTATTCAGTAAATGCCAGAGAATGAAAATTGCACAAGAAGCTGTTGTAATTAAAGTTTTCTTGGATACGGGCCGTAAATGAAAACACGGAAAGTGACTGAGGAGCGTGTTATGGAAGAAGACACCTGGTGGTGGGTTGTGCATGAGTTCTGCAGATGGAGGCCCACTCTTTTGCGGGGGGCGGCAACTGATGGAGGTGTCCTGGGCCCAAGGGGGTCCCAGGAGAGGGCCCATGTAGGTTGCTTGTCTTGTAGGCTTGGTAAAAGTTATTTTGTCCCGGCCTATGGAATTATGCGTGGCAGGCCTGCGCAGACGTCCCAGTGCATGCTGTCAACTTAAGCTGTGCGGCGTCCCAGTCAATCCCTGACGTGATGACATAATGTCTCTCCCATTCGCTATAACCACTATATTCCACACACACAGGACACTCTCTGAGCTTCCCCGACGCCATGTGGGATTTGGAGGGTAGCGGGGGGAATGGTACAGTATCCTGCCGTTGAGCTTGACACCCCTTGATTAATGGGAGGAATGCTGAGAATAGGTCACCTGCCTGCCTAACCGCCATCAGACGGCACTCTATTTATCTGTATTTGGGAGTCCTTGTCTTTCTTTGTGGATTTGCACGGAAATGGGGAATTCTACATCATAGCTATAGAGGAGTGTCCCAGTATAGTCGGCACCGATTTATTACAGAGAGACAGTTCAGTCTCTTCCAAACCACCAAAATGTAGAATTCCCCTTTCAAACCCCCCAGAACCAGACCTCAAATCTGTGGCATAACTACTCACCCCAACATGTCATCCCTTTGTCGTCTTTGAAACTGTCTGCTTGAGAAAAAAGAAAAAAGAAAATCGACTGTCATTCTCCATTTTCAGTGTTGTTGGAAGTTGAATTGTTGATATGCATTACGATGCTCCAACCAACTAAACCACTAAAACGTATTTTAAAAAGTGTAGTTGCATCTACAGCGTCCATGTGATTTTCCGATCCCTTCAGGTATTCCTGTATGTATGCATGTACTGTACACTGTTTGTCAAAAAAGTCCTCCTTTTACTATTAACACATTTGTTAATATACATTTGCGGAACCTTTGTATTTTTAGAGACTTGATGTCCAACCAACGAATTCAGAATTTTTCACAAAGTGATTTTATTTTTACATGTAAAATTTAACCAACATTTCAAAATATTTTCTGTACAGAATTAATTACAAAAATAATAGTTATTTGTGCTGCACTGGCATGCTTCATAAGAACATATATCATAATTATTCAGTGGGACCTTGGAACACGAACTTACTTCATTCCAGAAGCCTGAGTGAGTTGTGATTTGGTTTGAGGTTCAAGTTAAATTTCCCTGAACCAAGAACGGTCAAGTTCCAAGATTTAGGTTGAAGTACAAGTCGAAAAAAATTAGACAGACCTGTTAAATGCTAAGATGCTCTTAATGTTAAGAGGCGTTTGAGTTCCAGGGTTCTGCTGTATGTAGACATATATAATATCAGCCTTTTTTCTGTGGTCTCAGGAGAAGTTAAAGGAGCACAATCCATGTCCTGGTCTGATTACTCTGAGTATGGAAAGTAGCAGCAGATCAACGCAGGAGTAGAGTCAGTGCTTTCTGTGTCCCTTTTACAGATTCCCCCGCTGAATATGCAGCCTATTTCCATGACAATGGCTACCTAGCACTGCCCAAGTCGCTCTTCCCACGAAGGTAAGGCATTGATTAAAACATATTACATTCATCTCATACCTATCACCAACTTTGAGAATGAGATTTTCTTTTTCTTGTAGGTTTATGTCAATCAGAATATAGATTTCTGCCTGTGTTTTGCTAGTGAACGTTCGATTTTTGCTGTTTTCGATTTCACGAGATGAACTAAATAAGCAGAACGGTAAATGGGTGAGTAGATGGATACGCAGTTGCTCACAGACATAATCTGATCAGTTTCAGCAACACTGCAGAATCGCTTCAGGTCTAACTGAGACTGGGAAAGGGCTCTCCCTTTAAATGACAGCCTCTACAGTCAGGATTGTCCTCCGTCAGGGTTATTCGCCACTTCTCTTGTTTCAGCTCTCTCGATGCCCCAGAGGTCATTGAGCTGGAGATCCGGACAGCTTCCTCAGAAGGCCTGATACTGTGGCAGGGAGTGGTAGGTCTATGGGCTCAGGAGAATGCAGTGAACCTGGGGGCATCAGCATCATGCCACCTTTAACGCCTTTCACTGTGCCTTGCTTGCAAACATACAAACATACAATTGCACACAGTATCTGTGCAAGTCTTGCCATAATATTATTTGTAAATAAGTTCACAACTTTTTTTTACCTTCATAAAACAACAATATCATTATTACTATTATTATTATTAATAATAAAAATTAATAGTAATAATAATAGTAAGCCATTGCTACAGAGAATTATTCTTTTATTTTAAAAAATGTATTCTGTTTTTGAATGTTTTGTTGTACAGTAAAACGATTCATATACTATGATATATGAAGCATTATCACATCAGCTTTTGGTTTCAGCAAAGGACATATTTCATTGGTTTAATTTCAGAAATTATTCATCTCTGTTCCTGCTGATCTTATTGAAATTCAGATCTGCTGCTTAGCATGTCAAAGCTGCAGTCTTGCATGCGACACTTTGATCCCGTCGTTTCCCCTAGTCGCATGTTGCCCAGTTGGCTCGATGCACTAATGCACCTTCCCTCTTTCCCAGGAGCGGAACAGCGCTTTTCCTAAGCTGCATGCTAATCGAAAGGTATTCCCTCCCTCTGATACAGTCTCCCCATCCTCATGCTTTGGGAGGCAGGGGGGGAGGAATGTTTAGTACTGCAATGTAGATGGCATGTTTTGAAACATGAAATGTGTACCTTGTTACAAGCAGCCTTGCCTTCAAGATCGTTGCCATGCTGTTATTATATTCATTCTGCTCAGAGCAATTTAAAAACCACTTTCACAGTGTCGCTTACTCATCTTGTTAACACATTTTCATTTCTTTATTTAATACTGCTACTGTTTGCGCCACACTGATGACTTTGCAGGGACACACTTGCTTGGTGCCCTGATTCAGGTCCCTCCCACAGAAAATATGTGAAGAAAATGTCTGTTATAATTAATTTAGCAACATGTGCATGTTTGTCCATACAAAATTTGCAGTAGAAAATGATAAATCAATAGAAAATAACCAAGAAATTATTTATAGACATTAAAAATAGGTAATTGCTCATTGCAAAGGGAAGTGGTGGCTTAATGGTTAGGGAAGCACCCTTGAAATTAAGAGACTGCAGGTTCAAATTCCCAACCAGCAAGGCACCACTGAGGTACCCTGAGCAAGGTACCACCCCCAAGCACTGCTCCCCGGGTGCTGAATTAGCTGCCCCTGCTATGTCACAATGTCACATATGGGTTAAATGCAGAGGACACATTTAGTTATTGTGCTGTGGTATCTCAACAATGACCACTGGGTACCAAATTACAAATTGCCATTTTCTGTTTAGGTTTGGCCTTGATGATGACACTCTGAACATGTTTATTACTTGACACGTACTTGGTTTATACGTTAGGTACTGGCTCGATTTACCTCAGGCAAAACAACCAACTGTTTATAATATGGCTAAATTATTGCTGATCATTAAGTGTGGTGGTCGCTACCCCTGAAAATGTTACATTTTTCGAGAGCTCTATCGATTACTGCATATCTGCAGATTCAGTCGCAATGGCCACAAAATGTTTTTTGTACAATTGAATATTTGTGCTCGTCATAAACTTGCAAATATTTACAATGGATTTAATTCCCAGGAACTTGGAGATCAGGGTAAAGGGAAAGACTTCATTAGTCTTGGTTTACAAAATGGACACCTTGTTTTCAGGTATAGTCTTTTAAAACTCGCAGAATTTTCCTATTGCCTCTTGCCTGTAAAATAGAATGTAGCTATTGTGTATCTTTTTATTTTTGCTTGTTATGCTGCATACAGATATCCTATGAAGGAATTTAAATTTAGAATAGGATAAATAATGCACACACAAACTCATCGGCCACTTAATTAGGTACAGCTGTTTACTTTATTTGGGACTATGAAGTGGCCAGTGAGTGTATGAAACCCTCCCAATTGCAATATGTGACTCTGCCATTTATTAATTATTAATAGCTGCAGAAAACATTTGTTGTTCATATTTTACCGTGAACAGTTTCTACACGTTTGACTTTCTGTATAAAGTCTGTACTCAGAGCAGCTGTGTGTTTTTTCTCCTGTTCACAGCTACCAGCTGGGAAGTGGGGAGGCCAAGATTACTTCCAAAGAGCCAATTAACAATGGCGACTGGCACATGGTTAGGGCCGTGAGGTAAACCACAAACCCCAACCGTGTCTGAATTTCATCAGAATGTGCTTTAAAATGCTTAAATGTACAAAACATGCAGACAAAGGGGTCAAAAATAATATAAAAACCAAATGATTTGTTTTCATACATAATTATAATGAGCATAAAATAGAGTAAGATTAATTTGTGGAAAGAGTTTTAGTGTTGGTGTGGTTTAAGTGTACTTCCTGTAAAGGTATTGCTTTCAGTGAGGAAAAAATGTAATGGAACTATTTTCAAACCTGTTGCACATAGCATATTTTAAATATAACACTTTATTTATGTAATATGTCATTTGAGAATGTCTGATATTTTTATTAGTCACTAAATCAATATAGATTGATGACAGATCATACTTTCCGAACTGAGCTGTACCACTTCCACGGGATATGTATTATGGGGCTGTATTAGTTATACAACTATATTATTTATATAACTGTATCGTTTTCCATTTGAGCAGAACTGGCAAACAGGGCTACATCCAGGTTGATGGAGGACCCATAAGCAGAGGATTGTCACGGGGTGAAAGTGTAATGGTGAACACGAAAGGCGATATCTATCTTGGTGAGGACACACTAATGGCCTAAAATGGCATAGCTTTAACAGCAATGTAGTTTCCTGATTTTTTTTTATTGCTTTAATTCAGCTCAGGTGTTTTTTTGGTCTCTATGGTTGATGATACAGAAGGTAGCTTTTTGAGCAATGTTGCCGGGCAACTGCCAACCAGTTGAGAAAAATCTCTAAGGTGATCCCGAAAACTTGCCCAATCAAAGTTTTTCAAATAGAAATTTGTTGCCCAATATCAATTGTAAAGTGTGCGAGCACCATTGGTCTGCAACATTGCTGAAAAAGTTGCCAAGTGTATCAGCAACCTCAGGCTCCTAAGACTAAGAAGTGTGTGAGTGCCGTCTCTCTGGTGTCTTGCTAGGTGGTGCTCCAGACATGGTGCCGCTTACAGGAGGAAAGTTCTCCAGTGGGATCACAGGCTGCATAAGGAACTTGGTCCTGGCGAATACCTTGCCCTGGGACAGGCAGTTGCAACCCATCGATATACTGGCCCACAGTGGAGAGGGCGTCAGTGTTGAGCGGTGCTCATCATAAGCAGCAGAGCCCATTGACTTTGGAGGGAAAACAAATGCCATTCATATACATATACAAACACAAATATGGTGCTTTGCTGCTACCCAAAAAAAAGAAAACAAAATCACAAAAACAAAAGGATTGTCTTTTCTCTGTGTTGCATTAAAGCAAAAAAAAAAGAAAAATACAAAATATTAACAAGTCTTTACAAAAATCTCCCTCAGTGTTATATCACCAGTGAAGGACTGTTAAGCAAAAGGTCGAGTTCAGCGTCAGTTTACATACTCAGTTAACTTTTAGCCATGAAAAGAAAACAAAGATAGGCCTTCTGTGACGGATCCATGTGGAGTTGGGAGATTTAACAGCACTGAATATTATTTATATACATATATATTTTTGTGGGGGGAGGGAAGATGCAAATTAACCATAACTTGCTCCTAGAGTGCATTCTGGGTTCTAATACTGTGTCCAAGGCTCATGGCCAAGTTGTGTTAATACTTGAAAACGTTTGGGCCTCCTCTGTTTATCATTTCTCTGCTTTTCTTTCCGGAGACCATTTGGGCGAGCATGCTCAAAGCTTTGTTACACGCGGGGTTCAAAGGTCACGGCTCAAAAGCAGTATCTAGACACAGCTCAGGTGAAGAAATGATGGCGAAGATGACGTGATTGCGGCGGTGCTTTTCGTCGCGCTTAACTATCTTGTTTCTCCTGGGAAACCATCTGCCTTCCATGCGCATCAGCTTTTGTGCTTTTTTTTTTTCGGAAAACGGCCAGGTTCTGGAAAAAGGTGCTAAATATCGGAATAAAAAAACATCAAAAGCACTGTGCAAAAGCTGTGCTGAGATTGAAAACAATCGCCAAAGTTTTTCATAAAAAAACAAAGTTTTCTCCCTGTATAGCCCCCACTTCTGTTGTCTTTGCACAATCCATTGGATGAGCTCTTTCCTTAACCATTTATCATCAGCTGGATATCGATATTATTAAGCTGTTTGAGCTTCTGTCCAGCTCCTTCTAATCGCTGAAATCTTACGGAATTGAGTGGATCTCAAATGCTTAGATGTGAGGTGAATTGAATAGTTATGTAGCAGTTTTTTTTACCTAGTTATTTTTATGTACAACCTAAAAATTCTTAAAAGGCCATTCATCTGTGTTCAGTTACAATCATGATAGCTATCTGCTAGTCAGGTAAACCCATAGTCCAGACCTTTGTATTTGTCTAATTTTTTAAGTGATAGAAGTGCCTTGTTTATGCATTTTTTTTAGCCTCCCATCCCACCACTGACCACCGCTCTGTCTCTTAAATTAGCACAATGTCTTTTGTCATAATATATGTTGTCCTGTGGGCATTTCTTTGTCCGCCGGAGGGTTCCTGCAGAGCTGGCTCTAATCATTAAAATAACTGCAGGGCTGGCTCTAGCCATAAGCATAATAGGCCCCCTAATTACCTGCACTGCAGAGAAAGTGTCATGATCATCAGTTCCCAAGTAAAGCCTGGCCTAGGGCCCCTGAAAGAGTAGAGCCGGCCCTGGTCGCTAGTCTTGCCTTAGATTCAGCGTGATAGGACAGGGTCCTAAGATGACACAGCATTGACCGTGTTAGCACACTGGATAGAGCTGAACAAAGAAAAGGTCTTCACGTACTGTAGCAGCTAGATGTGGCGTGTAGTGCAACAGTCTCACGGAAAAACCACCAGAGGCTCCCCCGAGCAGAGCATGCTCGCCAACATGGGTGAACCACAATGGCATGGCAGTTCACTTCAGAACGTCACCTACTTGTCACTTTTAAAAGCTTTAATTTTTTAAAAATAAATAAACAAGCACCATCAAAACAAAAGTATGTCATTTTAAATTTATTTTACTTTATTGCCATTTTCTGGGTTGATTCTGCCATTTCCCCCCCTTTTTTGTCTTTGGATATTAAATGCATAATTGCTTTCCTCCCTGTTCTTCTCATAGAAAAGAAAACTGAGTTAATCAAAGTTTCCTAAATGATTTTTGCCCAATGTCCCTCCATCCATCCAAAGTCATGCTGTGGAATAATAACTGACCAGAAGATTGAATGGAGAATTAACCTTTTTATATAGTAACCTCAACAGTCATGTTATTTTTCAGACGTCTTTCTTATTAAACATGATGTTCTGTTCACTTTTGATCTTGCAGAAATGTCCTTGTATGTCACAGTTCCTGTAATACATCACGGCACGCAATAATGCACATATCTTTAGTTTCACTTGCTGAAATATTCATGACTTATTACACTGTAATGTGAATTCACATTTTTTTCCTACCGTGCATATAAAATATAAGCATATAAAGTCGGCTTTGACTTGTCACATCTTTTGTGGACCGGCACAATATGACCTGTGCATGGTCAAGCTGAAACACTATTTCCTGTGTGAGTAATATAATTTAACAAATTAATCATCCAAAGGATTGCGCATTCTCCATAATAAACCAAAATAAATGTGTGAGTCAAATTCACAAAAGTGTAAAATAAGTATATATATTTTTTAAAGGGGGACACTGCCACTCTGGCTTTTCTGCCATTCGAGAATGTTTTGTTTACATGTTGATTTTGGAGAAAAGACTAAAACAAACAAAAAAAAGTATGATTCAGTTTTTGCAAAAAGACATCTTAAACAAGATGGTGACACACCAGTCAAGAATAACTATTGAAAAATATCTGTACCATTGCCCATTGTGTGAAGGTCTTACTAAACCCCCCATGTTTCCTAATTAAACATTTCATGTGCTATTTATAGATTTGTTGGTTGTGTTTATTTCTGTTATTGCGTTATTATTGCGGTTGCGTTATTATTTTCTTTTTATTGGAATTGTGTTTATTGTGTAATTTAAATGTGAAATAATGAAGTCAGATCCATTACTATTTTAGGATCTACAATTAGACACTTAATAAAACAATAGTTAAATGAGAGTGGATGTGGTGCTGGGGTTTGCTCCTGATAAAATAAGCCCAGCGGTGTCTGTTTTAGGGCCAAGGCCATTGATCCCTGAATGAACTGATTTTCTGTCCTCTCTCTCAAACACACATTTAACTATATCTGTCCTCATTGCAAATTTGAGTGTCCTTGCAAAATGGTAGTTCCAAAGCCAATATGCGCAGTGCCAAAATCTAATTTACAATACATTATTCTATTCATCAATCCATTTTCTAAAACCACTTGTCCTATTCGGGGTTGTTG
>JAODUD010000107.1:21313617-21327201 GCA_026784285.1 Stomatorhinus walkeri
TGTCCATTGGCATGACAGCCACCGATTTGACTTTTGCTCTAATTACGTTATGTTCTTTCTCCTTGGTTTTTATCACCCATGTGGGTAGCAGCATTCCCTTGAAAAAGCAAAACAGCGTCTCAGCTTTCGCTTCTGTCTCCCTCTGCCCACGGCCCTGTGGCGAGATCACTTGGGCCTGCCGGTCCACTGGTCAGAAACTACATTCTTTAGAACGTAGTTTTAAAAACTTGTATTTATTAGAATATTACAGTTAACCCCACGGGGGGGGGGGGGTATTAGCCTCAGTCAAAGGCCCAGCAGTGAGATTACTGCCAACCCTGGGAGCCACATAACACCAATTTGCATTTGGTGTAAAGCAGAGGTGCACCGATTCGACATTAGGAATTGGTGCCGGTGTTCTGACGAGTTGAACTAGGAACATCAGAAGATAACGAGATGACGATCTGGAAGTATTTTACACTTGAAACAAGAAGCACGGCACAGCGATTTAAAATCTTTATTTAAAAACTTTCGAAAGGTGGAATTAACGGAAAATCCCATTAAACAGCGCACGCACTTAATGTGAAAAACGCAGCGGATGATTTGGAAGTCCATAGTTTAGGCTAATTTTGCGCACTCTGTAGCCTGTGTTACACGGGGGGCTTAAGGGGAAATTGTGGGGCATTTTAAGCATTCACCACTTGCATATACTTGCTTGGAATATACTGAAATTGAACTGCAATTGCTTAAAATGCTTAAAACAAGATGTACATACGAGGTAAAACAGTATGTTTTGTATGTTTCTAATAGTCTATCTAATATTTGCATTTAGGCTACTAGTTTATAAATAGCTCTGGTATCAGATCAGTACTCATAACATCAATACCCTCTGATCAGGTATCGACATAGAATCGGCACTAAAAATGGGATCGGTTCACCTGCAGTGTAAAGCAAGACACTTAACTTCTTAGGTACAAGAACCCAAACAATTTACCAAGTTCCATACAATTATCTAACAGTTCAGGTAAATGTCATGTAATGGGCAGTTTGCTGTTTGGGCTAAACAAACATCAAGCAATATATTGTCCGTTATGTCAGCTTAAATGTAAAAGCGATAAGTTTGTAAGCGGTAGGCGTTGGTTATTGTTGTTGGAATTCTCCGTAGCACAACGGAATTAAAATGTCTCCAATTGTATGCTTGCTACAGTATACCATCTAAATTATTTACTAAACTGGATTTGTAGAAATGTAGATGTTCCAAACTTTAGTAAACACAAAACCAACAGCTTTTTATGCGACAAAATACTTGCAGGGTTGCTAGATGGCTGGAGGGAGTTGGCACGCATTTACACCTGTGTGGCAGTTTCATTCCTTTGTAAATAGTCTGTAAGGTTTGCAGTCTACCCCAAAGCTGTTGAGCTATTTTTAGGTTTATAATAGAATAATGTAGCTCTGCAGTAAGATTTCTTGCGTGTGCTTGAGAATCTGAAAGCCCGAGCTGCAGCCCTCATATATACTGCACCTTGTTACTCATGGTCCTAATATCTTTAATTGTTTTTAAGCTCATTTGGGTCCCTATATTATTAGCTCTAATTGGACATTAGCAACAGGTCTCAAATGGCATTTGGACAGGTTTAAAGGTTTGTATTTAATTCACTGGCTAGAGCTACTAATACCTACACATGCCCAATTGAAACAAGTTTTGAACTGAAACAAAATAATTAGCCTAGAATATTCTACCAAAATAGACACGTGTGTTTCTAAAAAATAACTGTCGCACTTTTCCCTACCACAAATACTGACTGTCGTACCGCAGAAGCCTTTATGCTAATACTGTGTGTATATTTGCAGATTTTAGCTCATTAACTCCTTTTACATATTTGTCTGCCCTGTCACTCCGCCATTTACTGTTATCGCCTTTTCCCAAAGCTTGTCGCAGCTGATTTCTTATCTAACATCATTTTATATCCCTCACGTCGCACTTTCCATCCCTTCGAAATCGCTAGAAGGGTGAGAGGCGTCATTTCCTGTGGAATATTCCAGCGATTTAATTTTGCCTTTAAAAGGGAAGTACAGCTAAGTACAATACTGTCATTAAGACACAGTCCCACAGTCTCCGGAGTTTATTTATTGCAAAAGACTTTATTTAAGAGTCATTTTCTCCCGACCGTATACCACAAGTGTCAGTCAGTAACATATTATAATTGCATCATTTTTGTTTTATTCCAAAATCCTTGAAGGTAAGTCTGGAGAATAACATTTCTTATACGCCGTTACATAAAAATGACTCATGTTACCAACTATTTCATCTTATTCTCATACTTATCCGTCTATTAATATAATCTGGTATTCGGGACTTTTATTCTCGAATTATCTGTCAAGTCTGTCTCAACTTTTTTGTAATCCGATTTATAATATTTCAGTCAAAAATGTGTCTATATTATTTCTATGAATATATTAAGATATTCTCTATTTATTTAAAGTGATGTGGTTGAGAAGTTGTAGTTAGGTGGCCTTGCGGTGCTGAAGAGAGGGATTATTATGGCATTGCTGATGCCTGTTAAACTATCATGTACGATTTCAGTATCGCTTTCCATAACAGGCAACGTAGCATTTTCAACGAGATTTTATGTGATGCAGTTATTTTGTTATCGGTTTCTGAATCGACAGCCATGCCATTTAACTGTAACGACATGTTTGTAGTTCCAGAACTGCGTTGTTTTACTCTAAATACCTTTTTATAAAAGAATTAAGTGAGTATTACTTTGTTCTGGAGTAGTCTTACACCGCCCGGTTAAGATGTGGTGATTATCGCTGCAGAAGCCTATTATATAAGATTTATAACCCCTTATAGTTGTTTCTGCATGGAAAGTTGTAATATTTCTTTACTTCTCAGTTGGGGTTTAACTGTGTTTGTGTATAACGGAAAACATCGGATTGATTATGTGACACAAAAAGACAGTAACAGTTACGTTACATCGCGCCCGTAGTCAGAGCTGACCTATATCACGAAAATGGAGATAATGATGATGTTAAAATAATCGTGCATTGTAGTTATGATTTGACCCAGTACATTGATTATTTAAAAGGATCTTAATAATTCAGCAGCCCAGAATAAATCAGTGAAATACACAGTCAGCCCGCCCTATGGGCGACATAGGCGAACGCCTAGGGCGACATTTGATTAGGAGTGCAAAAGAGAAATGCATTTTCCTTTTTTCTAGTGAAACAGACTGTCAGATTCCCCGTGCTACAGTAATGCTTTTAATATTTATCAATTGACGAAATTTGTTTTCTGTTCCCCTGGGGGGGGGGGGGGTGGTGAAAGAGGTGGCAGGTGCTGGGATATGGATGGTTTAGGGCATGCAGAGTAAAAGTAAAAAAAAAAAACTGCCTAGTCGTGTGTCGCCATAGGGCAGAAGAGAATGGATAGTTTCCTCATCTTTGAGCGGTGTGAGACTGCTAATGTGTGTGAGGTCACTGCAAAGGTATTGTGTCGTGAGATAGGTGAAGGGACTGAAGTCAGGCTTTCATCACTTTCACCATCTTAATATTTGTTTGAAAATATATTAAACTTGTTTTCAGACGCAGAGCCAAAAAGACAGACGTGACCATGTTCATGCTGATCCCCCCCTCTGGTAAGTTTTTTCTGAATGTGGCTTTGATATCACATTTTATTCTAGGCAATTTATTCTCTGCTTAAAATGATGTGTCCCAGCCATTGGGATACAGGTTGACTGATATCTTCTCTGACCTCCAGAGAGGAAAAGGGTTAAAGCATAATTCAGGTTAGCAATATGAATTATATCTGTAATTTGCCACTGGCATTCAGTGACAACCCCACATCTTTCTGGATTTTCTGGACTGGAATGTCTTGACTCCTTATGTGGACTCAAGGTTGGTTGGTTGGTTACACGCACACAAGGGCTCAGGGTCCATGTGTTCAGATGGTAGCATGTGTTTAAGTCCTGCAACCCCAGTGGCAAAAATAGTATCTTTAGCTGTTAACAGATCAGTTCTTCAGTTAAGAATCTACGCTAACTATAATATTGGCTTTTACCTGACATATTTCTGGGTTAAACGGCTAGTGTCATAACAAGCACACGAGCATGTTTCAGGCTTTTTTTTATTTAAAATCGTGGTTTCTATTGCTTATTTTCTGAATTTAGGTATTGAAATGTATAAAGAATATGAAATGGTTTAGTGAAATTATTCTTTAATTCCCTTGTCTGACTGTCTTGTTTTTGCTCCAGACAAGTTAACAGGTAACTTGAGAGACTGAAAGAATAATTCAGTGCTGAAATATTTCATTAATTGTTCCTAAAATAGAAACCATCCATGATGCTTATACTGCTGCTGGCTCAAGGCTGTTTTATGCCACCCAACCACCACAACATTTTAACTATTAACTTTTAAATGAATGTTATTGATATGCAAATGAATGCAGTTTTCTGTCCGCTCAAAGTGCAATAGCCAAACTCACCCCTTGATGACTGACTTGATGACTGATAACTACTAGAAGGACTTCGGTTTATTTCATTATTCAAATAGCCCCGAGGGTGAAGATACCTGATTCGCTCAGTGTGCCTTGCTCTGGGTGCTTTGACAGCACTGTAAGGCATTCATGAATGTTTGCCATTACAGGCTTTGGTTTTTCAAGTAAACTGTAAAGGAAAGATGTTTTGAAGTAGTTGGCTGGGGTCTCAGGAAATGCCTTTTTTTGTATCAAAATGTATCCTGTTGCTTTACAGACTTGTGAAAATAAAATGTTTGTTTTCTGTACATTTTTTGTACATTTATATACAAAAAAATGTGCTTGGAAAAATCAAATCTATCTTTGAGATGAAGAAAAACTATTTTTGTCCTTTAACAAATTATTCTGCATAACACAGCTTCATAAACTGACAGGTTCAACTCCTTTTTTATGCAACTGTATTGGTGGTTCAAGAATTATGCAAGATATATACGGACTTGCTATGTAAAGCCAAGGATTGTACTGTTGGCTTGTGTCTCATTCGATGTTTTCTTTCAGATGAAGAGTCTCTTGAACTCGACTGGCTATGGAATCGCGTGAAGTTCAGGGTGCAATAGTAGGAACCTGAATTTAAATCTTTCTAATGCATAGATGTCACAGTAGGTACACCCAAGCAACATGGGTTTCTGGACTAGACACATACCTATTGGAATCTGTGTCCAACTGGTTTTAAATACGGTTCTTTGTATTCACCTTTGGTCTATGCGCTTGGGGTATTTTTCTAATTATACCTTGATCCCTCTAGTTCACACGCCAACCTTGATTTCACCAAAAGCCTTTTTAAAAATGCTATACCATCAAAATAAAGGAGAGGATATTTGTTCACTTTTAAGTGCCTTTGAAAGTATGACTTTTCTCTGGAATGAAATTTGATCATTTAGTGATTACTCATTAGGTATGATTACTGAATGAGTATTCTGTTAGTTTCCTTCTAGGTATGTAAGAAATCGAACACAAGATTTTTTTTCTGGTGGTTAACATTGGTTTCATCTGCTATTAGGGTCATCTTGATTTAATTTTAATCTACCGTCAATGGTTAGAGGAGGAGTGAATCTTGTGCATTTCCTGGTAAGGGGAGGGAGTGCAGTACAGTGCATCATCCACATTGATAGCCCTGTTCTCGCAGTTTTCTTAAGGTACGTTTTTAGCATTTCCTGAATTATTTGAGCCTTGCATAATCCACTATTTCCACGAATGCTAATATTTTCGTGGATCTGACATCGGTATTGGGTTTCTCAGCGGAGATTTTTTTGTTTCTTTCTTTTTTGCACTGGCCATAAATGGATACTCAACTCAAGGTGTGTCACCATTAGTCTTTAGGGACAGAGTTTAAAAGACAAGCATTCAGAAAAGGTCGTTTGACTTGCTAGAGCAGTTTTGTCAACTAGACATAATTACCAAGGCAATCTTTAAACCACCCCCCTCCCCCCAAAAATCTTTCCTTACAGTTTCCAGCCTCGTAATTTTGCCAGGACTAAAGTCTCTTTGTTCCAGTTCATTAAAAAGCCTTCCCACATTTCAAGGCCCAGTGAGACTTGTAGATGGGGGGTAGGTCATAAGGTCCTTGAGCCTGCTGACTAAGTATAAATATGCAATGAATCACTTAAATTCTATGAATGAGGAGATGTCATAACATATGCCATAAACATACCATTTAATGCTACTAATTTTTATAATTCAATTTAAAACGTACACACAGCCGTAAGAAATAATGGGAATCCTGAGAGGCAGTCTCTATAGTTGGCCAATTCGCCTTTTGTCCATTACCAACATCTATGAACTTTAAGGACATAATTTTTCAGTGTGAGGGTTTATTGATGCCATACGGGATATTTTATTTTTAAGTAAAACTGCCAGTTTTATATGATTTCTTTTAAATTAACCTCAGTTTTCAGATTTGTATCCGAAATTGTTCTTTTTTTGTTTGATGTAAAAGTTTTAAAATATGTAAATATAAATGCTAGACCTTAAGACGGCTAATGGTATTCAAATGGCATATGCTATTTTATTAAAATGTTTTACTTTAAAGAAAAATTATTTTAAAGTCTTTCAGAGGGTGGATGTCCAAAATGCTAAACTGTTGGTAAGTCTGGCCATTTTTCTTGCTATTGGTTTTAATTTTTGACTGTATTTTTTTTAATCCCTCAGTTCCACATCTGCTTATGTGTGTGTGTATATAAATATATATGCATACACAAAAATGCATATTTTACTCTATATACATTTTCCACATTGTGTATAATTATAGAAATATTAATATGCGTAGACAATCTTTGAACTGCACATTTATGGACGCGGCGTAGAAAATGCGGCACCCATGGTGTTTAGGGGCTTGTTCACAGTAGCAGAGCCCTTCCCCCAGCATGGCATCCTGTAACTGTTCCTGCGTTAATGGTCGTAATACTTAGAGATTTGGAGTAGGCAGGAGTTTATGAGGTTTGTTCTCCGTGTCCGGTTTTCTATTATTTGTCATACTTTAAAATATTTTTTTCTTCTGCTCCGAGCACTCAGTTCATCTAGCTAAGGCTTATTTAGTCATGGTTCAGTTTTCCTCGATCACCCTTGGAAGCCGCTGTTTGTGACTGGCCCCCTTCATTTGGTCTCAGATTTCTTCCAGCGTGCTAAGAAAGTCTTCCTGATCGAGCAGGCCAGTCGAGTCCAGCTGAGGGAGTTTGCCCGGAAGAATGCTGCCAATACCTTGTCTGTGACCAACTTGGTCATGGGAATGAGCTCCATCCTCTGCAGCCTCAATGGGTGAGTAGGGTGGAGCAGGAAGTGTAGTACAGGCCTAACTGTCAGACCGCTAGATGCTTGACTATAAGGTTTAAAACCTCTATGAAGTTGCAGTAGAGTCTCTGTGAAGGAAAAGGTTAATTGTGACTTCAGGTAGCACAGATTCCTGATTTGTTTTGGTTTTTTTTCTTTCACCTTCCAGCCACCAATATGCTGCATGCTGGCTGGTTCTAATTGGTTATCTGCTGGACTTGGCCGACGGAGCAGTTGCTAGGCGACTGGATGCCTGCTCAGCACTAGGTGAGTGAGGTGCTGCCAGGATCAAGGGCACATTTCAGTCAGCCCTCTAACCGAGCCGTCATGGCCGACAAAGAGAGAGAAAGTTATGTTGTGGCCAAGGTGCATTTTTTTACGGGAGTAGCGTCAAGGAGCCTGCATGAAAGAAAGAAAGCTGAGTTTATGTTTCAGTGGGGACTTTGCACACCATTATTTGTGAGCATGGTAAAGTGCCATTGTTTGAGTTTAGTGTGAAGTTGAGATTATCTGAATATTTAAGAAACTGGTAGCACTGATGTAATTCCACTTGCTGTTTGCGTGTGAATGGGCATCTGTTTTATGGTGACCAATTGGGTGTCAGAAATACATCCGTCCTTGCTGGGCCTTTTTCCCAACCATTGTATTTCCAGTGTTAGTTTTCTGCATGCACTTGCATGCTACTCTTTTGTGCCCCATCCCAACAACCCCCCCCGGCCCCCACCATTTTTGACGAATGAAGGATCTCTTTCCGATCAACAGGGATAACTGTAAAGGATCAGTTACTCTTTATCTCGGTAATCCCAGTGCTTATAGTGTCTCGCATATCTGAAATCGCTTAAATCTTTGACCCTGAGTGCTGGAATTCGGCCCCTTTGACCAGCCACAGACCGGGATCAGCACACATTTTGAGTTTGCCAAAATAGGCCCCCAGGGGTGGGATAAAGGGACACTGGCATGGAGACTGTTGTTTATCGTTGAGCTCTGAGGGAAATTTCCACTACGGGCCCTCAGCTCAGCCAGTGTGGGTTCAAACTTATCAGAAGCGGGGAGTTGGAACTAGGGCACAGCAAGTGTCACATTTCACGTTTAGTCATGCTGCTTTTCAGATTTGAAAATCGCATTCTTCAAAATTGTTTAAACGTCGTCCTTCTGGTCCTGGTGCATGTTGCATGGTGCACATTGGCTTGTGTGAGTTAGTGAAGTGACAGAGTACTACGTCTCAGTTTCCATTTTGGCCTGGCGGGGAAGTTTAGGTGCCAAGCTGGATGACTTTGCTGATTTTACCACGTTTGGCATCGCCACAGCCTTGCTGCTGAGGACGCATGACTTGATGGACAACATCCTCTGCATGTGTTATGTCCTGTCAGTGTTCATTCGCCTCTGCTTCTTCTCCAGCGGTAAGCCAGACCACGACGGGTTCCTTTATGGCCCGAATCATGCATTCCCAGGAAAGCTTACGATGGCAGGTGCTGAGCTTGCCATTATTAGTGACTTGGAACAGTGAGAAAATGTGTTGATGGGATTGATCCCTCCTAGAACCCTCCCGTGATCTCACAGGTCAAGATGGCTTCCCTCCTTCCTGCTGTCAGATTCACGTGGCTTTTGTTGCACAGGGATTCCTTTCATGTACCGTGGTCTCCCCTGCATCTACTCTTCTGCTATCTTATCCTGCACCTGCCTGCTGTCCGGGGGCAACGTGATGGTGCTGCGGGTCACTGCCGTGGCCATGATCCTCTTTATGGTCAGCCAGACCTTCTACCCCCATGACAGGATCCTGGAGTCCCAGGCCTGGAAGAAGGTGGTCTATGCTGGAGGTAAAAACAAAACACACCAAACCTGTAGGCATGGAAACTAGGAGTAATTCTGCACAGCTGCCTTGTAAAGTTATAGGATTAGTGGGTTAAATGTTAACTGAACATGCCAGGCTTATTTAGAATGTAATTTAAAAAAAATTCAAGTATTGCTTTTCAGATGAATCACGTATGAGGTATCAATAGATACATTTGCTTTATCAGGCAGGCACTTTTGTCCAAAGTGAGGTTCATAACATATTAGCAGATGCTACAAGAGCCAGATACTTTAGTTAGGGTGAAAAAATTACTCTTTCCTTTTGCGGATAATTAATTTCTTTTCTCTCTACCCATTTTAGGAGTGGCAATGGTGTTCTGTTCCTCTTTCCCGTCTGCATGTGTTTATTACCTGCTGTGGTCAGTATCTTATATTCTGTTTCCGACAACACTGTGGAGCTGTAAGGTGTGACATAAGGTGAGGCCTGGACCCAAATGTTGAGCTATCAGGCCAGGAGAATGTTGGCCTGAGTTACTACAGACCTTATACCTGCCATTGCCTATTTCCATGGCAACTGTAAACAGACATAAAACAAAAAAAACAAACTTAAACCCCACTGGTTGTATTGAAGCGACACAATATTCCTTCTGAAAATGTGGTTTTCCTTGATTTTTACTGGATGGGAAGATAGAAGAACTATAATGTTCTTTTTTGTTTTGTTAAATGAAAATGGGATTGTATAGCTCAAAAAAGAAAGAAATCTCCAGCTTTGTATCTTATGATTGTGAAATAATGTGCGTCTCTAATGAATCTCGTTTTTCTTCATGCAATAGGAAAGTCATTCTGAGAACCTTCTTTCTTTCCAAGTAGAGGTTTTCCCCAATATGATAAGATCATAAATGCAGGACACAAAACATGTATATATCTAGTCAGATTTTACTGCTCGGCATGATCAGGATGGAATACCCCCCCTCCCCCAGGTAACAAATCAGGTTGATGCTTTTGAAGGTTGGTTCTCCTTTGCTGAACATAGACTTGACAAATTCTATGAAAGTGTCAGATAGTTCTAGGCCCACAAATGCTGCTGAATACTTTCTTTTTAATGCCGGAAATATTGTGCACCTTACTAATGTAAAAAAAATGTGTATTATACTTTTGTTTATTTGGGGTTTGTGTACATTTAACAAGATGCTCCAGTTGCTAAAAAACGATGGGCTTTTATAATATATTTTGTCTTTGTAATTAAGATAACATCATCATTTTTCGTGCTGACAAACATTTCAGATTAAAGTAAGTCCTCATTTGACTTAGTATGATTATTTAATATTTAAGTTAGCATGTTGCAACATTAATACACCAACATAGCACTAGTACCTAATCCACATTATAATATGCGAGATGGAATATAATAATATATAAAATTTGTACAGGAAATCCAACAATATTTTTAGTCCTTCAGCTTTCTAGGAATAAATGCTGCTTAGCTCCTGTTTTAAGGAGCTGCATTTACATTTTCATATGACCATTTAGTGTCTTTAACATTAACTGATTTCAGAGCATCATTTTCTTGTTAGCGAATAAATAGTGTTTTTAAATGTGCAGCTGGCACTTATACCAATGTTTTACTGATAACCAGAGTGTTTGATGTGCAAGGGCATTTTAATGTTATTACTTACCTGTTTAACAAGAAACGTTTTTAAATTTGTCAAATAAAGCTTAATTAGGAGGGTTTCTGAGTATAAACGGCTTTTCCTGGATTTCTATGATGGCAAGACTTAAATAATATCAAAATATTTTTCATAAGTTGTAGGGACAGTAATTATGCTTACATTTGCCTTCTTTTAAAAGGGAAACTGCTGGAAATTATACTGTTTTAAGCCCTGAATTTTAAATGAAATAATACAATGTAAGAATCTGAACCCACACTTTTGTTGTCATCCATCTCCATAACTGTAAATGTAATAAATGTTTAACATTCCTAAATTGTTAAAAGGCACCCAGGAGTTTCATACATCTGTTAATACCAGGTACCGGTCATCTTTTCAATGTGTATTTAAAATTGTTTTAAAAAATAAACATTAGATTGACTGACTAAATTTCCCAGCTATCCATTACTGTCCATTTCATAATCCTCTGTAGGAACTTTGTTTATTTGTTTCTGTTTCTTGTTCACTGGCAGGCAAGATGACTGACTTTAAGCACAACTGAGTTTTCAGAGAGATGTTTCATACAATTCCAGTCAACCACATTAAGCTAAATCAGTTGTATGCAAAATGATTATTAAACTGCTTGACTCCAGCATCCATGGCACAGTAAAATCCAGTCATAACGGGCTTCAAGGGACCTGGCAAGACAGTCCGTTATATACAGAGTTGCCTATAACACATGTACAGGACCCATTTACTCATGCCACACCCCAGAAAGGTAGTAGTTCAACTTTATTTACTATATTCCACCTATTACTGCTGTAGTGAACAAATGCATAGCAAATGACAAGAGGCATTCTAATACCCTACACTAAACAATGGTCTAAAGTATTATGTCGCACTGTATGCAAATTACAGGGAAGAAAAATAAGCTGTCATTTCTCAAACTGCAAAGAAGTCTTGTACTTCTCACATTTACTCCAGATGTCACTGACCATAGATTTACTCATATCATAGTCACGTACAATATCCGCTCGTGTTTTCTTTTTTGTTTCGATTAAAAGAACAATTTTGCATTTGAAATCTAATGTTATAGAATGATGCTTCGTAGCAGACTTCTCAGCCATTTTGAAAATAACTATTGATGTGCATGTCTGTTATAGCCGAACAAAACTATAGCTAAAAGCGGCCCTGGGGACCAAATTGTCCGTTATAAGCAGAATTCCGTTATAAGCAAGTCCGCTATATCTGATGCTTTTTCTGCATGTTCGTAAAAGTGCCCGGCCAGGACCAGCGGAACTCATCCGTTATAGACAATACTCTGTTATAAGCGAGTCCACTTTAACGGGATTATACTGTATACAGTATATGACGCTGGTATATTTCCATTCATCCCTAACTACCTGATCCATTTAATTATGTTAAAGTATGGTGCCCATCTACCTTGTTCAAACTAAGTATGATTCTAAACCAACGTTTCCATCAAACAAACATCAGTTACCTCATCCAATAATGTGATGTGTATTATCAGGAAACATCTACTGAATTAATTTCATTCTGGTCAAACACTGGTTAAGGGTATAGTTAAGGGTATAGTTAACACTGGTTAAGGGATGGTTAAGGGTATAGTGCTTGAGAATGCTTAGTCATGTTTGATCATCAAGGTGAAGGACAATGCAGGTGAAGGGAAATAACAGGGAACAGTTGAGCACCTCAAACTCCATTCATTGTTTAAAAACTGTTCAATCTACAGATGAAGAAACACTTGTTGCATTTTTTCAGGTTATCTGGAAGAGCTATCTGTTATTTCTGTTCTGTGAGCTGCATACTGCTATGAACAATGATGCATTTTGCGTAAAGTAACATTTTTAATGCATTTTTTGCATTCACCATTTAAAGTTTTGCCTGTTCTAGACTAGGTTTGCTTTCATCTTGGAATCTAGCATTCTGTCACTCCTTGCTTCCAAGTGACATCAAATTAACAAAATGGTGATTGCCATTATTATTCGCTTTTATGCTTAGACCCACATGTAAAAATTGCGCACCCCCAGAAGTGATAATATACCCAAAACATCAAGCGGCGACGAGGCGCAGTGATTTCCACACAAACATAGTTATTTTCCACAAAATTAAAATTTAGGACATCCACCAATCTTTGTCCTGCAGTTCCCTGTTTACAGTGCATGGCATAGTGACAATTAAAATTAAGACAAGAAACCAGCCGCCATCTTGTACTCTGTGATGTCCATTTTGTCTTCAGCGCACAGTATCCTCGTGTCTGCTAGGTAAACATACGAATCCAGTAGCTTAATAATAGATGAGAAATAGGGCCGGTCCTTAAAGTTCCACATCCAGCAGTACTTCATGAGGTCGTATCTGCAAACACCAATGGCGACTGACTTGGGAAGGCATCCGGTCGGGAACTGCTTCATTTTTTACTAACACATTTCATTCAGTTACAAACAGCTATCCTTTGAACACCGGCACAGTGTTAGAATGGCAAAGCACTCACAAGGGTCTGCCGCAGCTGGCGGGCCTCCTCATGCGGTGTGATTTCTGGAGTTGCGGGAAAACCTCCGTTGGCTCCATGTCAGGATACGGCGGGGACCCTGAAAGGGACAAAATGCACTTACATTTGCATCTTTATTTATTTAGCAGATGCCCAAAATGAAGTGAGTGTTTGAGCAGAGTCAGCCAGTGCCCTGTGAGAAAGTTGCTTTAATGGTCCATCGGTGACATCAGTCTGCCAGCCACTGGACTTGAACCAGAACATAAGAACTATACAAACGAAAGGAGGCCATTCGGCCCATCAAGCTCGCTTGGGAAGAACTTAATAACTTAGAGTTGTTAAAATCTTATCTAGCCTTG
>JAODUD010000107.1:21329627-21352818 GCA_026784285.1 Stomatorhinus walkeri
TAACATTCACTGGCCACCACGCAGTGTTAGCTACAGCTAAACTTATGGAATATGTGTGGCTGCTCTTTTATTGCTCCTACACAAAAAAACACAATGTACACAATGCCCCACTCCTGAAATAGCGATAAAAATGATATATATCCTAGCCGTGTTTTAATATATCATGGCAATGAACTACCGCAGTCCCTTCATATCCGAGGTTTCAGTTATCCGCGGTTTACCTCCGTCCCAAAAAAAGTGATATTCTTTCATAGTTCCTTCATCGTTTTATGGGTAAAAAGATGTTATCCCTTGATGCATAATATTTTTATCACAAAAAAAATAGAGCTTGATACAATTTTTAGTCATTAACTCAATGTTGATAAAATATCCAGTTGTGCTGTTTTGCCTTGTATGGCAGCCAGCAGAGGCACTCACCCTGGAGGGTCTTAACCAACACAGCAGTGGTGACACATCCTCTCCTCAGCTGGCTTTTGTAGATGTTTCCATAATGGCCCATCTGCATGGGCTCCAGTGCTTCCAGTGTGCAGTCTGCGGGCATCTGCCATGTGCCCAATGGGCCATGCACATGCAGACAGGTCCCCGATGCTGTGTCTATGCTCACAGAGCCCTGCCGTGCATTGTACACGATTTTAACTGCCAGGGGAAGGAAGAAGAAGGTTTCGGTTATAAATGAGATGGAGTTGATGGTATCAGGGAAGCAAGTGAGGAACAACGGGGGGGGGGGGTAGCTTGGGTGGTATCTCAGTATGTTTAATATTAAGGTATATTTGTCATTTTGGGAATACCGTGATATTTTTGTTCAGGCCGGGGTTGCTGGGGCCAAATGGTAGTGGTAACATTTGTCAACTATCTATGGTTCTGTGCATCATTAGTGGGTACCAGAGAGTGAATTTTTGTTTTATAGGGTGATTCTGGAAAACTCATTAATATCCATGCGAGAAATGCTACCTGATTGGCCAATTCACGAGAGAGGCACTGTCTGATTGGCCAGTGAATGCCTTAGATTGATGGGAGCACTTTCTTTAATGAGTGAGTATTAATGAGTTTTCCCAAACCACCCCCTGTAAAACGAAATTCGCTGGCAGGGAGCTGCTATCAATTTCCAAAAGGTTCTTGGAACTTCGGGGAGACGCGCCGTATCTGTAACAAACCAGCCACCTGATGGAATCGTTTCACATCATTCAATCGGGCAAAATATTTAACATCTATATGAAGACTGACACAGTGAAGCTTTACTTTAAGCTGGGTGATCGTTGGAGAGTTTGGGGGGGGGCTGCACTGAATTCTCTGCTATGCTGTAAATAAAATAAAAACATGCTTGTTTACCCAGACTTTCTCGCCCTGGCCTCCTGCAGTAGAGGCTCCACAGTATAAAGAAGACAGCAACCACAGTACTGAGAGACAGAAGAACTGGGACGATGATCACAGCAACTCCTGCACCTGGAAGTCACACACAATACTCACAAATGTTTACATTGTCCCTAGTGTGTCCCATAGTGTCCCATATGTCCCATAGTGTCCCATACATGCATTCCATATTTTATTGCGTAATGGTAAGTTAGTGGCTTTAAACAAATTTCCTTAATAATTTCTATAGTGTAGCCTTACAGTTTAATTAGTGGCCGATGTACACAATAACCTATAAGTAGCATAATATAAGTATTATGTGCACATAAGATGAGACATGTAAGCTGGAAAATGGAGAGATGTACTCTGAATTTACCTTCTTTAGTGTTATTGCACCTAGGACTCCGTGCATCCATTTTGGACAGTCCTGCAACATTTCACACACCTAAACTGATAGAGGAAACAGGCAGAAAAATTCACCGCAAAGAAATCGCTGTTACACGAGGCTCTAAATTAGGCCACTTGCATAGGTCAAGGCGTAGGCTCAGCACAGAACTATAAATCAGCATGATAGGTTTATGACAGATGTTTCCAACCCACGAGTCTTATGACTTTTTTCATTGTCCGGCTTGTAGACTTATTACTCACCCTGAAGAGGAACTGAACAGACGTTAACTGCAGTGTGTCCATTCACATTATATTACTGAAAACTGCATCCTACCTGGAATCAGGCACTGTTGACCGAATGGTTACTAATCGATCCTGCCACTTTTTGTGCATGTTCTGTTGTACAAGGCACATATCTTGCTGAAATGACCGTGAAATGTTCACTAGTAAGTAGCTACTGAGGAAGCGTGTTAATAACTAACCAGGAAATTCTATAGAGGGGACTTGAAAGTCAAAAAATATATATAATTTATTTCTTGGCAAGCTTCTGTTGTTTGAATTAGGAAAAAGACTGGCCGACCAATCAATTTCAGGGTCAATTTGGATTATCTGTGTTATCTGGTCAACTATGAAAGCAGACATGCAAATGATTAACAGGTCTGGGTTGATTAAAATGTCTGTTTTTATTTTCAATTGATATTACATAGGGTATTATTGCTTACTACAACAATAAAATCAGGACCTTGTTGTTGAGGAAAATATGGCAAATGTTGTTATCTCAGTATCCATATTAAAGGAATACAAGTAGGCACTGCAAGGAAATTAATACACTGTATCTTTTACCATATTTTTAATAAATGTATGTCTGGTTAATGTGTGTTAGGAGTATGTAAAGTGCAGTGGCGTAGGTTTGGATTTAATATTGTTAGGGACCAAATCTGCCCTGATCCCTCTGCCCCCCTAAACACACAGTACTCCCACTGCACGGGCATGCCCCTCCCCCAAACTCAGATCTACACCCTTGGTCAAGGGAGCATTTAAATTTCAATTGATTATGACAACCCCATCAGGGATATCAATGGTGAGACTGGGTCTAGTCGCTCTCTTACATCAATGGGCAAAGATGGTTATAAGTTTACAAAGGTACTAATCAAAACATTTCTGTTTTTCAGGAGAAGGTAACAACTGCTTGACTGCCAGATTACTTGTGGAAATGGTGTGCATAACAAAGGCCACATGACAGAGTGCAGTGATGACTCTTCAGTAATAGCGACTCAAAGAGTCGTTCATGCCCTTCTGGTTATACCACTTCAATTGCATTTCTTCCATGAGTTAATCCCAGCAGTAAGTATCTTTTTCAAAAATTCAACTTTCTAGTACAAAACTGTCATCTTACCCTTCCAAGGTCTTTAGGTGAACCTCTTGAAAAGTATTATTAACTTGGATTTCATTTGGGAATTATGTTTATCTGCATCTGAGTTGTTTCCAACGACAGCAGAATGTGCCCTTTAATCAACATGTGTGTAAAACACACAATCTCCAGTCCATTCTGTGATTGTCGTCATTGAGTTGTCATGGAAACCAAACCCCTTTTACATTTAAACTGAAGAAACAATGTTGCAATTTACTCAGTATTTATGTTATTATCACATGATCTTTTGGCACAGGAAATGTGCTACAGGAGATACTACATGATAGTAGATAGTATCAGTTCAATTCAATTATTTTTTACAATTGGAAGATAAAATGAGAGCATCAGAAAAGAGACAAAAGAATGACAATGGCTAGCTGTGCTAACTGCTTGCACTATGTGTGTTGCCCTTGCACTCTGTCTTGAGTTTTTGTGTTTGTACCTCTGCACTGTATGTTTCTGTGCTACTGTATGCAAATGAATTTTGCCCTGGGATGTATAATGTATATCTTGTTTTATCTTAACAAAGATAGAAACAATTTTGACTACAATTGTGATTTTGGGTTTTCCCCAAGATGAATAGGCTATACTTCAGTCTCCTTGAAGATGGAAGGTTTTGAAAAACAATAGCACTACAAAGTAAGGGAGGAGAGCTCAGGTGCAGGTGCAGGTGCAGGTGCCTGTGGATGAGAAGCAGGTCTCTGGTTGATCATACACATGCTCCAGACCTGGATAAGAAGCAAATTGCACCAATTAAGATGTCACACTTTCCTCCTGCAGCTACAAGTGAATCATTGACCAGGAATTCAATGGAGAACCACGTGCAGTAGTGCTCCATATAACTACAGTATGTACAGTCAGACTTCCCCACAGCAAAATCAGAGTAAATGTTTTCTCGACTGTGTCTTTCAGTAAAGGGAATTGTTGCATTGCATAAATCGAGTATGGGATAGTGACATTCCCACACATGCCAATGCTCACATGCAGCACTTATCTTTGCTCCAGTGTCCTTGTTTGCAATAAAAGCTCTGTCCCACCTAAGGTACAAAGGTCAATTTCTTTGCTATGTCCACCTCTGTACCCCAGTAACTGATTAAATACTTAGTTCTGGAATATTTCATTTCTTAATCCTGTCTGCCTCGCTGAGGCTTTATATGTCAGCTATTAGGTTGCTTAATCAATGCATTTCCTGTACCTAGATAAAACAGCGCATGTCCCTCTCACTGTCCATTATGCTGAGCAGCTCATGTGGACCGTTCTGTGGCAGATTGCCCCATGCCCCTTGAATGCCTTCCTAAATGTTCACGCATTGAATTATTATAACAATTATCATTAGCTGTCCCTTTCCAAGGCAACACACACACACAAACACACACACAACCACTGTCTGTTGCCGTCGGTGATGCCGTTGGATCAAAACACTCTCTCCAGCTGGAACTAGATGCACCGGGCGCTGATGGGAACGCGTAGCACCACGTGACAGTGGATGACAGATGAATCGGAAGAATTCAGTCCTTTCGTCCATATTCCATACATTGTTAGTAAAGAGTTGATGATTATCACAGTGAGCGGGAACCTGTGCCGGGAGTAATGTAGTGTACATTATGTAACACAGGTGACACCATTTCAAACCAATGTCAATGTAAGAAGAACTCATAGAACCTGACAGTGCAATCTGCTAGTGTGCCTTGTCGCCTACAGCTATAGTTTCACCTATAACAAGTCAGTCACTTCGAAACTAATGTTATACGGTTACTTTTTATTAGTAATCAAAAATGATATGCTGCATTCATAAATTGTTGCCACAGTCCTTTAGGTCTCCAAGTCACTTTAAATAGACTGCGCACATCACCTGGAATGATGTCCACAATGATTAATAACGGGTTATTGAAAATATGGAAGAAGTGTCATGTTTTTCGAACAAAAACACTGGGTATCATTGGCGCATTAGTGAGTGTTGCCTAATGATAAACCCTTTGGATATTAATTTTGAAATTGTTGGAGTGAATCTGTAAAAGTTTAAATGCCCTTTTATCAGCCTTTCAGTTCTAAGTTTACTTTTCCCATTTATTTTCTTACACTTGTTGTTTGGGATAGGGGTATCTGCTAAATTAACTTAAAAATATATTTTGCTGAATATTCATTCAATGTTAAAGGATAAAGGAAATTTCAGAACTTTGAATGATAGCTTATGAAGCTATCTTTTTGCGGATGCCTGTGTATACATCTTGTCCCTAGTCACTGAGTGGGAAATAACTATTTCCCATTATAATCCAATGTGGCTGCCTGTTTGAAGCTCACAGCAGTGTACGTGACAGTTCCTAGCTGAAAACATCTGATAATACTTCAATGCCCCCTTGTGGAAAAGTGTAAATGTGCAGAAGTCCACCCCATCCATCATCCAAATAACTTGGTACAGAATCACACAAGGCAGGGAAAAACCTTGAATGGGAATGTAGTCTATCACAGGACAGGCACGCACCCAGTGGCCAATTTAGTGTAATTCATTTACCTAACTGTATGTCTTTAGGACTGCTGGAAGAAATCCGCTCAACACAAGGAGAAGATGGAACATGCCTCACACACAAAGCAAGATTTTGCAAATCAGGAAATGGGAGGCAGTAGCACTGTTTATACTATAATATCATGCCAAGTCATGGTGAAATGTGTACAAGTTCTGGTAGGACTGTACCGGGACACGTTACGGACCTCATCTTGTATCATTCAGTACATCATTTTCAGATCGGTACACACAATGAAATGAATACATTTATAATCAATAAGTAATTATAACTAAGTAATTTTAAAACAAATTCCGCTTTAGTTCATGGGTGGAATTTGGATGGTGCAGCAGCAGTCAGTCAAAATTGCTTTTAAATAATTGGTAAGACCAGCATTGCACTGTGCTCTATGTGATACTTTGTACTTTTCTATAAGCGGTATGTTGATACCCTATAGGTAGAAAAAATAAGAGGTTATGTGTGTATCATATACGTAGATTAACACGCAAGTTAAGCAAGATACATTTTCTTCCGCCCCTCAAGTGCAACCATTAAACTCCCCCTATACATTAAACTCCTAGTTTCTGGATTCACAGTTAATCACAATACAGTTTCCATAAAGGTGTCCAGCTGCTCTCTGCATTTCCGACATGCTTTGTGTGCTTAAGAAAATGTATTGATTTATTGAATTCTCCAGTATAGAACCCTAATGAACCATCGGCAAGTTTCTCTCACTAAGAGCTTCCTTCCAAAGCAACATGCTGATCACACACGAATTCTCTGCTGCGTATTGGGAACAGTCCTGCAAGGGCAGATAATGTAGCTCTTTGTCTTTGTAAGTCTTACTGTGGCTTCACACTCTCCCAGAGTCTGACTTCTGTGTGCGTGTTTGTTTAGGCTTCTTTCTTATTTCCCACAGTCCAAGAACATGCAGTCTTGTTCAGTTTCTTTAAATCATGTCTGCCCACTGTGCCTTAGAAGGATGGATGGATGGATTGATTTATTACTACATTTTAGTCAAACACTTTATCCTAATGAAATTCACTATTGGGTCTAAGGAATCATTCTGCCAAAACGCAAGCACATTTTGATTTGATTTTATAGATATTGAGTTGCTTCTTAACAACTTTGTTTTACATTAAATATTATATATAAAATATCAAGAAATCATTGAATTCAATTCATCCATCGATCTTCCAAATGATTACCGTGGTCAGGATTGGAGCCTTTCCCAGGCAGCAGGGGTACGGCCTGGACAGCACGCCGTCCACCTGCATGGGCACATGCACTGCATGGACAAAAGTATAAGGCTATTTGGCCATTACACCTACAGGAACTTTTATGACATCGCACTCTAAATCCATAGGGAGCAGCTACTACAAGTTCCACTCTTCTGGAATGGCATTCCACAAAAATTTGGGAATTTTTCTCCATTCGTTCAAAAGAGCATTTCTGAGGCACTGATGTTGGAAGTGAAGGCCTGGCTCGCAATCTTCATTCTAGTTCATTACAAAGGTTGTGACGGTCATACCTAGGTGTTTGATCTTATATCCCTGTGGCAAAGGGCCTGAATGAACCGCCTGAATTCAATGATTCAAGAGATGCATCCCAATACTTTTGTCCATATAGTATACATGCAAAGAAAAGTGTACATGCACAGGACTGAGTGAAACCAACAGCTGTGGAAATAACCGTGCTATCCACTCGATATTTTGTGTAATACCTTTCCCTGCATCGTTGTCCCAAAGCACAGACTGTGTCACTTACTGACATAAAAACCTGAATACTGTTTGTTTAACTTTTCAATTTGCTTACATAAAAATAGCACCTAACTTTAAAACCACACATTCTAAACGACAATTGCTGGTTTCTCTGAAGCAAGCCATCAACAATACGTTAAAACTAAAAACGAAAAGCTTTAAATATCTTCATACTCCCTCGGTAAAGAGCCCTCTCCAGGATTGACAACTCCGAAGACAAATCCAGTGCAAGAATCGTTTTAATGGCTTTCATCCCCACGTTCTATACAATCTAACTAAGCCAATAGTCGTACGCTTCGGACACGTCACAACCTCCTATTGACCAATGGGAACAGCGTAAACATATCCCTCAAGGCGGTCTTTCACTAGCAAGGTATCCCGTGTCAAGGAGGGCAGGCGCTTTGTTTTTCCCAGCGAAAAAATGTGGTGGAAAATTTAAATCATACGAGTAAAAAAAAATATTTTTTTCATACTGGGACGCCATGCCACAGCTATATGTTAGATCGAGGCCCTGGAAACCATTCAAACGACGTATTTCTGCGCTCGTATAAGGTTTCGGTACTTCTCCGGAGCGGCTGAGATTGGAAGGCGGAAGGGAATTCGCAGGGAACACTGGAAAACTTATTAGGATGGATCTTCACAAGATGGAAGAAATACCGTGGGATTTTCTTACACCTCTCTCCGAATTCGGTTTATTTTAAGCTGTCATTACGAAGTAAATAGGAATAGATTAGAAACATTTGTGTAAATAGCTGTATGGCATATGATATTACTAGTCTCAAAACTATTGAATAGTGTTGAGATTCAAAATGGCGGATGGATGGCCCACCCCCCTGGCGCTGTTGTTGATGGTTCTGGGTGCTGTGGGTCAGGACTCTTGCCCGTTTCCATGCTCCTGTACAGTACAATCGGACTCTGGGATGCTTATGGACTGCAGCAAGAAAAGGTTGTCGTCTGTGCCGTTTGGTCCGCCTGCGCGAATAACTCACCTGTAAGTATCTGACCTCCAGGGATGGACCACGATCTCCTGGTGGTATCTCCTAAATGTGTTTCTGATCTACTCACCAAGGTTGCTATATTACTCATGTACAGCTTATCAAGTTTAAAATGGCCCACCTGCTATGTGAAGCCTGTTTGATATCTAATCAGTTTAAAAGTACTAAGATTAGGGTCAATAGTCTTAATTCTGTGAAAAGTTGTATTGAAGAATAACGTGTTTGTCATATCTTATCGCCATTTGTACATGGTACGTTGGATTTATTTGTGTTTCCCCTATCCCATCTTGCTCTTTCTGAGACAGACAGTTTTGGGCTCAGAGCACAGGGGTAGCCTATGTGCAGTGTCTTTGGCGCTGCTGGGGTTAGAGACTTAAATCAGAAATGATTAATTTGATTAATCTGATATGCCATGGGATTCGAACCCACAACCTTCTGGATACAGGGAGCGATCCCCAACCCGCTTAGTTATACACTGCCTCATAATGTTTTTTTTAGTGATTTAAAGTTGGCTGGCGGCCAAAGAATATGAACATTTCATTTGCTCCTGCTCGAATATAGCAGGTGTTTATGCATATTGATAAATAACATTTTAATTGAAAAGTTACATTTGCCTTGTACCCTATTTAAGTTTTATTTGTACACAATATTCATGTAATTATTCCACAGATGAATTCTGGTTGCCTGAAAATCAGAAAATCAGGCTTGTGACTTCGCACTGTTTAAAAAAGGAAAGAGGGAAACTTCTGGTTAAATTTATGGTTATTTCAGATGAATTATATAACGCTTCAGTCATTATATAATATTTGCTAAGGTTGCAGCTTTGGATTGCCTGAGTGCCTCTGCAGAATACATGAGCCATATCGCAAAAACCTGACAGGGTTCTGTTTGTACAGTATGAGGAAAATTGTTTCTCATCCTTTGTTATACAAGGGAATTATCAGTCTATGTTCCATGTGGGAGTTCAGTTTGGAAAAAAATATCGTGTAAACTTGGGTGTCCTCACACCATTTTCTGTAATATTACTGTAAAGAGATTTAATTTGTAGCATCCAAAAAAGAAAGATTTCCGGCATCTATTTGTGCATTTGCCCTTTTAGAGGAAGAGTGTGGTGTCACTAATCATCTTGATTGCTTCTGCATGTTGTTATCCACCAGGGAAAAGGCTGCTGTTTTATCTACCCTTGGTCAATAATGGGTTAAGGCCCCGATATCACACTGTGGTTCTGATAGGCTGCATTAGCAACACCCCAAGTGATGTGGAGACTCTGAATTATTAATGTATTAGTGTAATGGTGCAGTATAAAGCAGTACAAATTGGAATTCAGTAATGGGTTCCAGTAACAGTTTAATCCAGGTGGACATTAGAACTATATGCATTTGTTTTTTAATTTCTGCTGAACTGTCTTCTATTCCACTTAAGTACATTGTTTTATTGTGCTTTATGGTAAAATGTTTCAACAATGGCAGGTAGGACTTTGATAAAGAAAAATGTAATAGTGGAAACTCATAATTTTCATAGAAAGGTATTAATGTGTCGTTAATCTGAATATACATTTTCTTCCCAGCAATATGAACTACAATGACTTGACTGCTATTCCATTCCTAGAAGATGTGACATCCAACATCACTGTCCTTTCTCTGTAAGTTTCCAGAAAAAGTACTTAATTATACTTTGATTTGTTTTGATTTGTACCGCATTTTACCTTTTTTGCATTTGCATTTTGCCATTTGTTTAATGGAGAAGATGAACACTGAGTTCTTTTTGCCATTACAAGTCTTCTTGATTGCATCAACATATCCATCCCGAATGATTGTAGCCATCTTATAGATTTGGCATTGCTGTCACGTTGTAATAGCAAGAATCCCTTCATTAACTAGTGTGCTGAAATTCATTTACTTTTTTCAGTAAACATGGGCCCCATGAATACTGTTATTCTGTTAAATGCTGGATGACCGTCATATAAGAAGTACTAGATGGATGGATGGAGTTGCTGTTAACTTGTAAATTTTCATGTAGACAAGTTAGTTTACTCAGCTATTCCATCTTTTGCCATTCTCAATGATTTTTCTCAGTGATTTTTATTATAAATATAAAAATATAAATTATTCACCTTTAGGCCTCAATCCGTCACGTACTTAAATAATTTATATTAAATAATTATTTGTGATATTGAAAGGAAACGATGCCTACTTTTTGTTAAAGACAAAAATTGATTTAAAGTAACTTGGCTAGTGTTGTATTTGGTTTAGAAATGGAAATGTTAATTGGATGAAGAAACTACTTTTCACAGCACATAACAATACAAGAACCTTTCACTCGTGTCGGTGTATTACCTGGAACATCTGCAGCCACCAGTTGAACTGATTGTGGTCATTTGTTTGTTTTTGTTGGACTGGTGTATGCTAGACATGAGAATATTATGAAGCCTGCAAATTTGTGCTTCAGTTTTACGTTAATTATTGCCATTGGCTTATTGGAGCAGTTTTGTCACATAATCAAAAGAAAATCTTAACGTGAAATGAAAACGTAAATCTCCTTTGGATGTTTACTGTTTAGGTAGAATTTTGAAAGCTATAGGTTAGTGTGAATGCAATGATACAGGAGTATTGTATAATACAGGTCTGTATGTATGAAAGGGCTGATATGAACGAGCATCCCTGGAATTATAGATTTACTGAAGGAGCATAGGCTGATTGATATCCCCCTCCCAAAACATTCATTATAATATTCTAAACATATGTTAAGTTTTATTTTAAACTGTGCATTTAAGCTATGCATTTTAAATGTTAGTATCCAAAATGAAATAATTATATATTATATTATTTCGTATCATTGAATTTGTACCTTCATTTTAGAGTAAAACATTACCTAGTAATTGGTACTAAAATAAAAGCTTTGTGCTTCATAATCAGATGCAGGAACAATTTGATAAGTATAAGCGATAAGTTAGTTTTGCCCCAATGTATAGTTTGCCATCTATTAGACTCATGTTTACAGTAAAACTGTAAGCGCGGTATTATACTGCATGTCATTATTTTCTCCAGTGCTGATTAGCGTCTTCACGGCCTTTCACATCCCCAGGGTTCACAACCGGATCTCTGAGCTCGTCACGGACCAGCTGCAGCCCTACTTCTCCCTGGAGTCCCTGGACTTGAGCTCCAATTCAGTTTCCGAGATCAAGGCCGGTGCCATCCCACTGATGCAGCTGAAATACCTGTAAGTACCTTCCCCTGGCTACACGTTGTGTTCACATTTACAGGTTCTCCAAGATGGCGGCTAGCTTAAACTCCTGCTTTTTTTCTTTTAGCCATATAAAATTTGGGTTTTGACCAAACATTTGCATGCATTTTGTAATGTTATGGTATTTTTATAGTAATCCCATGAGTAAAATACAGTAGCATTTAAACAGAGCATTTAAACTTTATTTTAATATCAGATCATATTCCCTTTGTTAAAAAGCTTCACTTTGCTCTGCAACTCGTGTGGGGTGATCTGAAACAGCAACGTACATCATTAATGATGGCCTTAATTACTGCTGACACTGTAGCTCTCAACTCAAGACTCTTCTCTCCCCCAGGAACCTGAGCAATAACAAAATCAGTGTTTTGGAACCTGGATGTTTTGATAACGTCTCCAGCTCTCTGATTGGCCTGAAGCTCAATAGAAACCGCATTACATTCCTTCCTTATAAAATCTTCAAGCTCCCTCACCTGCAGTTCTTGTAAGTGAAAACCTTTCCAGCCTTTCGCTGTGAACATCCCTAAAAAGGGGGGAAGGATTTTTGTTGTATGTATTTATGTTTTAAAGAAAAAAAACCTGTTGGCAAAATTGATGCAATTTCAGTGGCTAATATTTGCAAAATACTATTTTTCAGGGAATTAAAGCGCAACAAGATTAAAGTGGTGGACAGCCTGACCTTCAAGGGCCTGGACTCCCTGAGATTTCTGAAGATGCAGCGCAACGGCATCACCAAGCTGATGGACGGCGCCTTCTTTGGACTCAACAACATGGAGGAGCTGTGAGTGTTTCAGACGGGACCTTGGGGCTCGTATTCCTGAATCTTCTGGCAATAGTGCAGGCTTGTGCTGAAAAATGAGGTCCCAAGGTCCTGTTGACATTCCTGCTGAGATATTCCATGTTGTTTGTATTTTGTTTAGAGTTAAACCGCCTGAAGTTCCAGATATTTCTCCCTCATTGGTTATTCCTACAGTGTTCCTATGTACCTCCTTGTGGATTTCACTGAATAGGGACTCGTGGGTTTTTAAGCTGATGGTGATGTAGTATGTTGTGTTCGCAGGGAGCTGGAGCACAACAACCTGACAGAGGTGAACAAGGGCTGGCTGTATGGGCTGCGCACACTGCGCGTGCTGCGGGTTGGCCAGAACGCCATCGCCTCCATCCGCTCTGATGCCTGGGAGTTCTGCCAGAAGCTGGAAGAGTTGTAAGTTGTCGGAGATCTCTGCTGATATCATTGTAGATCTTTTCCCTTTTGAAATTTATATCGGTGGGGAAGATGCCTGAGGAGGTCCACTTAAAATTCACATTTTGTTGCGTTAGTAGTATTAATTCTGTAACATACTTCAAAGTTATTTGACAGTAGCGTGTGAGACGTGATTACTTTGCTTTCATGATAATTGATGGTTGAAAGTCGAAGTTTCTATAAACGCACTGCTCACTGGGTGTTATTTGTAACCCGCTGTCTCGCTTTTATATCAATAATCTAATTAAAAACAAAGCAGTTATAACCCTTGTGCCTTAGAGCCTCTGATGGTGACCTGCCGCATGCTCCGGTGTCCACAGGGATCTGTGCTATAACTTGTTGACCCGACTGGAGGAGACGGCGTTTGCTGGCCTGGGGAATCTGGACAATCTTAACCTGGGCGAGAACGCCATTTACCACCTTGGCGAGGGCGTCTTCAGCAGCCTCTCCAACCTTCATACGCTGTAAGGAGCACCTCTGTCTGTCTTTACTTGGATTGTAGGAAATATGGTCTTTTTAGGATTCGGGTAGTTGCCGTTGGGTTAATATACAAAGGATAATAGGTGCATTTTCCAGCATCAGAAATTAACAGGGGAAAGGCCAGGAAAGGGCCAAGAAATCTCAGAATTCTCCTAAAACTGGTCGAGGGGCAAAGATTACCCCATATATATATATATATATACATTATACAGACACACACACACAACCATTTTAGGCTAATGCCCTAATCCTGCAATAAGCCATCATTTAATTTTACTCATTTAATTTCTTTCCATCTGTAATGCACTCATACAAATATGTTCACATTATGTGAACTCATGTAACTGTAACATATTGCTATATAACACTGGTACTATACCTGGCAGAGGCCAGTTTTATTTTTTGAATGAAATTTCATCAAAAACAAGCAAATCCATCCATCAACATCCTTTACAGTCACCTAGGGTTGGGCAGGATATAGAATTTTCACATGTATTAAAATTATTGTTAAAAGATGATTTTTCGATTTGTTTGCTGGTTGTAAATATCTGAGGAGCTCAGGCCATGGTGTTTTACAGGTTCCCAGAATTCACAGCTAAATTCAAACCGTTCAGTAAGCATCTGACAGGGTAGGTGATAAAGGCAAAGAATAATCGGTACTTGTTTCATTTCATTGTAAAACATTGCCCAACGGCCCAGGTTAAAAATATCATAACTTGCAATATTTGTTTTATTTTGTTGAAAGACAAGTTCGCATTTACAGTTGTAAAACACTGCCTTTCATTTTCCCAAATATTTTTTATAGACCTTCCACGGTTTCTAAAGAGGATGTTTAAACAAGACAGTAATCTAATTCATTTGAATGACTGATGAATTTTTCACTTTATTTATAAACTAATTCATTATACATATACAGACGTTCCTCGGGTTACGATGGTTCATGTTTTGACATTTTGACTTTACGATAGCTAAATGTTTTTCACTTTCAGAACCTTATTCAATAAAGTATACGAGGTACTCAACGCTTTATTATAAAATAGGTTTTGTGTTGATGATTTTGCACAACTGTAGGCTGATGTAAGTGTTCTAAGCATGTTTAAGGTAGGCGAGGCTACACTATGCTGATTGTTAGGTCAGGTGTGCCGTATTAAAATGAATTTTCACCTTAGAATATTTTCACCTTACGATAGGTTTATCGGAACGTAACCCCATCATAAACCAGGGAAAGCCTGTATATAAAAGCTATTAAGCACTAAATTGTTAAAGCCTAAACAGTTAGAACCATCTCCTACTTTCTATCACATATGGATGGTATTCTATACACAACTAGAAGCTTGCACACTGCCCTTTGGAACAGAAATGGTATGTTTTTACTCATGTTGGCATAATGTGGTTATTACTGTTTTAATCTGAGCTCATTTCACTTTAAAAACAAACTTTATACATTACTATTTTTAGAAAGTGGCACCAAATTTTTGTAAATACCTTGACTTAGACGCTGTGGGCAAAATTTGCCCCACAAATATTTTTTTAATTTCCTCCTCTGCCTTACTCTCTCTTAAGTCTGCAGTCTTGTCGTGGGATTTCCATCCTTGCTCCCTTAATGAACGGTTTAGAGGTTAAGTGTAACTGCTTGTCAAGGCTCCCCGAAGAGCACCGTCAGTGACGCCCTGAGCCTCGTGGCAGACGACCGTCCTCCAGCGCGTTTGGGATCTCGGCGTATTAAATAGGCTGTGCAGCTCGGCCCGATTAACCTAACTTCACCTTTTAATTAAATCATGGAAGGTTATCTCTCCGTATGCAGTGGAGCACGAATGGAATAATTAGGTGCTTTTTAATGTTAAATTCCTGAATTCCGGAAAGCCGCTGAGTAGTGGCAGACAGACCGGTCTTGTCATTGACCCGGCAAACTGGCCCAGAGAAATCAGAGGCGCTCAGGTGGGAGGGTGCAGACCAAATGAACCACGTTTGTTCCCTGAGCACCAGGCCCTCGTCCAATTAGAGACGGAGCCAGCAGTGCTATAATTATGCCCTAATCAGGACAGTGGTTGGAAGCTTCCAGAAGCTTTATGCTGATGACTGTTGCTGGGGAAATGGAGGAATGATACAGTGCCTCTTTCTGCCTCTCTGCCTGTCGGGCTCTTAATTGGACACGGAGAAGGAAATTGTCAGGCAGCAGCTGCTGTTTTCTGAAGTGGATCTGCTTCCCCCTCTTCTAAAGATCTCACTCCCCCTGGTGTGGGCTCTCTGCATTGGTGTCTGTCGTTTCAGGGATATCCGGAATAATGAGATCTCATGGGCCATTGAGGATTCTGTCGGAGTTTTCGTGGGGATGAAGAAGCTGAACAAGTTGTGAGTGGCGTCCTCTTAATTATTGCAATCCCTGTTTCCTGTTACCTGTGGTATTTTACGTCTAATGAGGGCAAGTCAAGCACGAGGCCTGAAGGCTGCTGGAATAGCTGTGAAAGGCTTCCAGTCCCCCAGAGCGGCTGCCCCGTGTTGTGTCTCACCCGGGTGTGCCATTCTCAGGGTACTGCAGCGGAACAAGATCAAATCCATCACAAAGAAGGCCTTTGATGGACTGGAGGCACTGGAGCACCTGTGAGTACCTCACAACAGCCAGGGACCTTGTTCCTTTTGCGATTGGCTGAGACCAGAGATCCGGGCTTCAAACATGGTCGTCACAAAAAATGCTGCATTGGTGAAAGAGAGAAATCCTACACCTGGGCTTTTAATGAGGGCCGTGAGGTTGGATATTCAATTAAAGGGAGCATCGTTTTGCTGCAAGTTAACCTCATATTATTTTCACGACTCTTTAAAAGAGGGCCATTCAGGGACTTGTAAAGGGACGGAGCCATGTGGGCACTGGCTCCAGCTGAAACCTGATTGGCTCTCGGAGTGCCCCTTCCCTTGTCAGTCACCGATTCAAAACATGTCATTGGCTAATGATGCAGTGGGGCCCCTCCGGATGAATTATGGCATCTCGTACACCACCCACCTCATAAAAATCCCAGAATCGTCCCTGGTGGCATTTCAATGAAAACTGTATTAGACTCCCAGCTGACCCCGCCCTTTCACTTTTCTCTGGTAATTATGGTAATTTGACGGAGTTTTGTTTGCATATGGCAGAGGCCTGTATATCTTCCCCCTTTTATTGTTAAAATCACGCAGAACCGGCACAAAGCAGCTGTCACTTGTGATGGCTCTCAGCTGCCACGCGGCACGTCATCTTCACGCCTCCTTATTTTTATCACCCCCAAACAGTGACTTGAGCAAGAACGGCATCATGTCAATCCACCCCGAAGCCTTTTCCCACATCAAGCTGAAGGAGCTGTGAGTATGGGGGGGGGCGGCTTTTAAAGGACTCTTTGGTAAAAAAAATAGGCACAGACTTGTGGAGTAAAAGTTAAGGAGGTTTAAATCTTCATCATCGTTGTGGGATTGTTAAATGGGCCGTTGCTGATTTACGTGATTCTGCGTTTTGGAAATGCCGCTGCACTATTTCAGTATGTTTTTTTCTTTGCAAGTTATTTAATATAGGGCATTTGCACCTGTCCAGGATACCAGAGCCGTGCTCGTACTGTAGAGTACAGGTTCTGAATACTGAAACCTTTAAACCTGAAAATTTGGTCTCAAACAGAGGTCTCAAACTCAAGAGACCCACTGGCTGGGAGTTCAAGGGGGGCACTTCGGTTAAAACTTGCTCACCAGGTTGGGCAGGGGGCAGCAGTACAATTTGATGATGAGGATGAAATAATAGCTCACGGGAGTTTTACTTGCACAAAAACGTTCTGAGGGCGGAACGAAAAATAATTGGTTCAGAGTGATAACCAATCAGATTGTAGAGGAAGGAGGTCCAGTCATGTCTTGGTCCCACCTATTCTAGTTGCTTGGACCCATCTCCTCTACAATCTGATTGGCTATCACTCTGAACCCGTCATTTATTGTTTTGCCCTCAGAATATTTTTGTGTAAGTAAAACCCCCTCGAGTGAAGTGATAATGGTTAAAAAAAAATGCGTGCAGTCCAGATAGAAGAGTCTCCCAGGCTAGTACTTTGGGACACCTGGTTGAAAAGCATCGGAATAGTATGGATGGTCAGAGCGATGGTAGCAGCTGGAGTGGTCTGAGTCGCGTGCGCCCTGTCTTTCCCAGACTTCTGAACACGAGCAGCCTCCTGTGTGACTGCCACCTGCAGTGGCTGGCTCAGTGGCTGACGAAGCACGGCTTCCAGCAGTCGGTCACGGCCGTGTGCTCCCACCCCGCGGGCCTGCTGGATCGCAGCATCCTGTCCCTCACGCCAGAGCAGCTTGTCTGTGGTGAGTGCCTCTTGCCCATTTGCATGTCTGGGTCTTTAGAAATGATGATTTTCTTGCCGTTTGCACAAGTGTGAGTACAGTGGCACGGGACGGCTTTTGATCACCGCGTATGGCATCTTTGAGAGCAAAGCTTGGAGTCTGAGTGTGGCGTCAGGAGCGAGGTTCCGATCACGGACACAGGGACCTAATCCACGGGGCCACACACTGCACTCTAGATGCAGCTTCCATGGGACCGGCCCAGTTCTGATGATGCTGTCTCCGTGTTTCCCCCTTGCGCTGTGCAGATGACTTCCCAACGCCCCAGATCACAGCCCACCCTGAGACCTCGGTGGCCCTGCGGGGCACCAATGTGACGCTGAACTGCCGTGCGTCCAGCAGCAGTGACTCGCCCATGAGCGCGGCCTGGCGCAAGGACGGCGAGGTGCTCTACGACGCCCAGGCGCAGACCTTCGCCCGGTACCAGGATGTCGAGCTGGTCTACACCGCTGTGCTGCACCTGCTCAACGTCAACTTCACCGACGAGGGCCGCTACCAGTGCGTGGTCACCAACCACTTCGGCTCCAACTACTCCAACCGGGCCAAGCTGACCGTCAATGGTGAGAAATGGCTTTTACTGCGTTTTAGGTCATGGTGCTGCTGAATTCTCAAATCGGATTGGTTAGAAGGGCACCAGTTAATTTTCTAAACTCATATGTATAGCGGCAGCCAGGCAGATCACAGTAGTAAATCAAAGTAAATCAGTTTGCATCGGATGGCTCTCTGCTTTCCCAGCCGTGCCTTTAAAAAACGTTTCTGGGTCGTTGTCGTTTGTTTATATTCTGATTTTATAATTTTTAGTGCTGAGGCATGAGGGAAACCCTGCATGGTGTGAACGAGACTGGGCACGCTCCAGAAAACTTTAAAAATGCCAGTCTGCAATTTTTAGTTATATTTTGACAGTAGGATTTGTCATCAGAAGAGTTCGAGCTTCAAGCAAAGCCTGCTAATATCTCTTGGCCTGTTCTGAATAGGAGTCACTAAAATCCGCCTAAATCTGTTTCTGTGGTGATTAAATGCTGAGAAATATTCTTGCTGTTTATTCGTAGCTCGTTCTTGTTTATTTTTCATGTTTTCTGTATGAAATGGTTTATTTTATATATTTAGAACATGAATATTCACATTGAAAATAAATAGTGCAAAAGTCTGGCCTCAGAATTGGCTCAGAATCTTCCCCTCTGTAATTAAACCATCTTTTCTTCGTTTTGAACATGCATTCGGCTCGCATAAAAACGGGGCTTGCTGACGGCATGTGTGGAATTATTAGTGCAGCCTGTAGAACCGGTCATTTGTTTGAGTTTAAGAAACACAGGGGTCAGAGTCAGTAGGATCAAGTTCTCAATTTATAACTGATCAGGGATGTAAAGTTCAGGTCTAGAAAGTACAAATCTACCAAGCAACTAAGTAGAAACCAAGAGTCACAATCACAGAGTACTCAGCTGGTCAGTAGAAACAAAACCTGGTCCTGGATTTGTAATTTCTGGACCTGAACTTTACACACCTATAATTGATTTGTAATCGGTTGGTCACATTCCCCACATCTGTATTTAAATTCATTGTAAATTTGCTTGTTAAGATTACCTCTGGCTTGTATGTTTTGTGGGCAGCTGTGATTAGTTTCTAGGAAACGCCTCGTCTGATCACCAGGGCCGTGTATAAGGGGAAGAAAAAGGAAGATTTTTAGGGGTCCAAACACAAGGGGGAGCCTTTGAGGAATGTTGTGGTCGGCAAACCTGATGTGGAAAATAATCACCGAATTAAGAGCTTGTTAATACAGATTTAATTATGCGTATCTGAGAGCAAATTGCGTGAGTATGTTTGTGTTTTTTGTGAGGCCTGGCTGAAAGATAGCGGGCAGAAATGTAGTGCCACCCTGTGGTCTGTGGTCCCTACCGCTTCGGCTCTCCGGGCTCTGAGTGAGACCAGCCCTCCCCCCCCCATCACAGAGCTGCCCTCGTTCCTGAAGACCCCGATGGACCTGACCATCCGCACGGGGGCCATGGCCCGGCTGGAGTGCGCCGCTGAGGGCCACCCGTCGCCGCAGATCGCCTGGCAGAAGGACGGCGGCACGGACTTCCCCGCCGCGCGCGAACGCCGCATGCACGTCATGCCCGATGATGACATCTTCTTCATCGCCAACGTCAAGACGGAGGACATGGGCGTGTACAGCTGCACGGCGCAGAACGCCGCGGGCAGCCTGTCCACCAACGCCACGCTGACAGTGCTGGGTGAGTGTCGTCCCCCCCCCCCCCGTCAAGCACAGCCAATGGAAAGATCCGAGGTCCTGCCTGTTTTCATTGTCCATCATAGGACATGGTAACGCGCTTACGTGATGCAGCTGTAATTTTAGTAGCCCCTGGAATGACATGAATATGCACACAATTATTGTGCATTTTAAGAAAATATTGTACTTTATTCAGAAAGCACCCTCCCCTGTGCCCCTCCTCTATTAATAATTTAAGTACCACCAGTGTTCGCTAGCCCGCTACACAGTCTGCGTAGGAATTTGAACTTGGTTTTTATTTAGCAGACGTCTATCTAATGCGACATACATTTTTGGAGAGAGCACGGTCAGTCAGCCCCTGGAGCATGGCTTTCGTTCCAGGAGAACAGCTCTGTCCATCTGTTTCCCTCTCTGTGTTCTAGCACGACAGCAGCCTTTGTTTCTGGGTCCCTGACTAACATGCTGTCTGCGGAGAGGTCACTTTCAGATTCTGGGCTCCACTGTAATCAGCACTACACTCATATGTAGGGTCGGAACCACAGGGACACTGGCCCCAGCTGAAAGATGACGGGCCCACAGAGCACCCCTTCCCCTGTCACTCACTGATTCAAAACATATCATTGTTTAATGATAAGATTGACCCCTCTGTATGAATTATAAGCCCCGGATCTGCTCATCCTCATGAGCCACCCTCTCTCCTACCAGAAACCCCCTCGTTCGTACGACCGCTGGAGGACCGGACGGTGGCGAGGGGGGAGACAGCGGTGCTACAGTGCATCGCAGGGGGCAGCCCGGCACCCCGCCTCAATTGGACCAAAGACGACGGGCCGCTGGTGCTGACGGAGCGCCACTTCTTCGCGGCGGCCAACCAGCTGCTGATCATCGTGGACACGGGTCCCGCCGACGCTGGCAAGTACACCTGCATCATGTCGAACACGCTGGGCACGGAACGCGGCCACATCTACCTGAGCGTCGCGCCGTCGGCCAACTGCGAAACGGCCGCCGGTTACGACGAGGATGGCTGGACCATGGTGGGCATCGTCATCATGGTGGTGGTGTGCTGCGTGGTAGGCACCTCACTACTCTGGGTCATCGTCATCTACCACATGCGGAGGAAGAGCGAGGACTACAGCATCACCAACACAGGTTAGGGAGGGCGGGGGCAGTGGGCGAAGAGGCTTTGAAATCAATGGTGGGTGGGATCAGTGAGTCAACAGGCTTCTCATTGGGTATTTACTTGGGCTAATTAAGGCCCTGATTGGCTGCATGCAGTAATCTCATCTGCCTTGCTCTTCCAAGTCTCATTCCAGGTCGTCTTTGTGTGAAGTTCTGGTTTCAGTCGCTCCTCTGGGTTGCAGTCTGGCTCGTGGTGCCTCTTGCAGGGGTCTGAGACTCTGTGTTTCATCCTTGCAGACGAGATGAACCTGCCGCCAGACATACCCAGCTACCTGTCCTCTCAGGGGACGCTCTCCGAGCCGCAGGAGGGCTACAGCAACTCTGAGGCCGGCAGCCACCAGCAACTAATGCCCCCCATGTCCAACGGCTACGTCCACAAGGGCGCCGAAGGTGCGTCCCCTTTTACTTACTCTGATGTACCTCTGAAGGAGGATCGTGGGGCGCAGGGCTCGTTTGGTTAGGTCTGCCTGTGGTGACGGCACGTCGCATTTGACAGGAGTCTGCTATGCGGATACGGGCAGCGACATGGATGCAGACAGCAGCCGGGTGGGCGGGCTCTTCGTTGGCCGTAGCAGCTTCCACCCCGGGGAACCTCGCGAGGGCCTGGCCGGGGCCCCCACAGGTGAGGCTGCCACACCGACACAGCCACGGGGAAGCCAGTCTACACCAGAGCTCCTCCTCTGTGGAGCTTCAGACTAGAAATTCTGGGTTTCGCGAACCGCCAGGAACATCTCGCGCATTTCCCTCAGGAGGCACGGCCCCGCTGGTCATCTGCTCGGACTGCTACGACAACGCCAACATTTACTCCCGGACCCGAGAGTACTGCCCCTACGCCTACCTGGCCGACGACGACCCCCTAGAGCGAGGCCTCTCTGGCATCATGGCACAGCTGACCAAGGAGCCCTACGGCGGGCACGCACAGCACGAGGCCCTGGAGGGCCTCAGCAGCCAGCAGGAATCCTCCGTGTTCCTGGCCGGCCACGACAAGAAGCTGAGCGCCCACAGCTCCCTGCAGCCTTACGCCGGTGAGCATGCGACCGCATCGCAGTCTGCGCCCGTGCAAATATGCTTATTATGTATCCTAATGTTTCGCCGTATAGGCAAAATCGCCGTCAAATCGCTAACAGATCAAGGAGCGTCTACAAAACAAATCGCGCAGCAGGTCTTTGCTGGCCCGCTCCCCGGCACTTAGACGCGTCGCATGTCTGAAGGAAACTTCCCGGCTTGGGCTGAGTAAACGAGCCAAGGGCTCCAGCTGTAAACAAGAAGCTCTTTCAGGGGAGATTAGTCACGGCAGCGGAGACTCTCCTGCAGCTTCTCCCCGTAAAAGCGGCGATGGTGATTTATATGCAGAGCCGTCGTTTATGGCAGGTGTAAAATATTCATGGTGTTTGGGACTTTATGGGGAAAACCGATGAATGAAGGCACAAAGGAATAATCACTAGAAGATAAAACTTAAGGTCTCCATCGTTCTTTTTTACGATGGCTTCTGTACGGCCGTTACCGCATTGTCGTGCTCCTTCTGGATCCCGTGACGGATTTCTGTCGGTGATGGCTGCAGATCTGTCACTCTGTTTTTTGCAGATGTCCCAGGAAGGCCGTTTTGGAAGCGGGGCAAGGACCTGCCCCAAGGGGCCCCCGGTACTGTCCCGCCCCCACAATCAGTGACTGCACATGAGGCTCCCCGGCTGAGAGGATCCAGCGAGGGGAGCGAGGATGGGCAGCTGGTGGCTGACAGCACAGCGGGCCCCCGCTCTCAGCGGCCCTGCAGTGCCTCCTACAGGACTAACCCCCAGGAACCCTCCTCCCCCACATAGAGCTTCTCCTCTTCCTCTCCCCCTCATTCTTTTATACCCACTACCTCCAAAGAGACTTCCACTATCTGCCAAAAAAATGCATTTGTATATGTTTACATTCCATCGACCTCCCCCGTCTGGTCTTTGTGGTTTTTTTTCATTTTTTTTTCTTCTGTGGAAAGCATTTCATGCTGATTTGGAAATCCCTGGGCCAGGGGGGGGGGGGGGGGGGGGGGGGGGGGGGGGGGGGGGGGGGGGGGGGGGGGGGGGGGGGG
>JAODUD010000107.1:21352918-21364712 GCA_026784285.1 Stomatorhinus walkeri
GTTTGAGTGTTTGCTAGGTGTTTGCTGTATTTTCTCCTCTGAGAGAGTAAGAGGCCAGAGTAACCTTATGTTATTTTGAACGTCTTTTTTTTCCTGCTCACAAGTTATATGATATGATATATGATAATGATATTTATTTATTTTGTCTGCTAATACCCAGTACTAAATCACTGGAACTTTTAAACCTAATAAATGTGATTTTCATATAGATCTGACACTGAGCAAACAGGAAAATAACTGCTGGCAGCTAAGGAAAGCCAGGCCCAAAGGAAAGGCAGTCTGTGCACAGGAGGGGCGTGCTGACTTACTGCTAAAAGAATGCTCTCCACCGTCTCCATGCTGAATCATTCACAAACGGGAATACGTCTATTGCAAACACTGTTTGCATTAAAGTGAAAAATTACTTTTAGGCAAGACTGCCGGTTAATCTCAGATAGGGGGCATATAAAATAAAAGAGTGCAGAGCCAGGAAGGGCACTTACTACGAGTGACCACACCCTCCAGCCGGATGATATTGGGGTGGTCAAACTGGCCCATGATGCTGGCCTCGCTCAGGAAGTCCCGCCTCTGCTCCTCCGTGTAGCCTGCCTTCAGCGTCTTGATGGCCACGCAGATCTCCTTCTTAGAGGGCAGCTTTAGGCGCCCGCAGCACACCTCACCGAATTCACCTACAGAAGGAGACCAGGAGCTTTTAAGAAGGCAAATACGTAAGGAGCTATCCCACTCTGGCTGCAAGGCAATAAAGGAACACACCCCATTATGTAAACAATGCTCTTCATTTTCAGCAACATCAAAAGCATAAAAGTTTTCTCAGCAGATGCATTAAAGAGATTACAGCGCTGTGTGTGTGGAATTAGAACATCGACCACATGATTTACGCATTCTGGATGCCTACAGAATTGACATTGATTCTAAAACCCTGACATATTAGGCATGAGGTTATTTCTCTTGTGTCGTTTTCTCATGCAAATACAGGGAAAGTGACCCTGCCAGTTATTATACTCTGCTTCAGAAAGAGCAATCCCTGCAGTATTTTAGGTCATGCAGCCTCTTCACGGGCGAGTACTTCAGCAGAATGAGCAATGGCACCGATTTCAAATAAGGAAAAAAAATACTGGATATGATGTCATAGCAGCCACTTCGCAGGCAGAATCGCGTCCAGCTTCAAGGATGTGTGCGTAACCATTTACAGTGTTTTTTTGGGACCAGCACTACTAATGTCTGAAAAACCTTAATAAAGAAATTTGCTAGCACAACTGCAAACAGCAGCGACGATGTATGTTCTTGCGATGCTACAGTTCCTCGTGTTTGATCACATGACCTTGATCTCAGTCAACAAGATGCTAAAACACACTGGAACATTTTTATTACTGTAAGGGCCCCAATTTGCCTCTTCTGCTATTTTATTATTAATATTATTATTAATATTGTTGTTGATTTATTGTCACTATCGTTGTTTACAGCTGTATTTTTAGGCCTACGGCAAGTTGGTAAGTTTCTGGAATCATATAATTCTCAAAAACAGAGTTCATAAGCGGATTTCTGAAATGATCTCGGTGGTTTTGCTGATGACATGTAAAGAACAAGCCTGTCACTCTTGAGGATTTTTAAGAGGCTGTTATGTGAATAGGAGCCCCGCGTTTGCAGGGCCACAGCTGTATGCGCTGCAAGGTGAGTTTAATTTTGCCAAGTGTATTAATGCATATCGGCCTTATTATATTCACCAGGAACTGAACTACTCAGAGCTGCCAGGGTCTGAAGAGCAGACACACTTGACAGGAAATTCTGATTTGTGGGTAATAATTACTAATAAGTGATGTATGACAGGTTTAAAGCGACTGCTCAGAGGAGAGTTATAGCCCTTTGTTTTATTCTGTGCATTACTTACTCGAGTCTCTGTCAGAACAATGTGTTCCTGTGGCCCTTGCTTAAAACATCAGAGGCATAGAAAGTGGGAGTCTTTGTGTGTGTGTGTGTGGGGGGGGGGGGGGAGGAGTGAGACTTTAGGTGTGTATGATGCAGAGAAGAGCAGCGTTTCCACCTACCACACACTGTTTAATTTTGACTCTGTTCCCCGTTCAGTTCTTTCCGCTGCACCTGCCTGGTCTCTTACCACTTATTCCACTTTTAGTGTGTGCAGATTGCACACCACTCCTTCAAGATGTCAAGCACTGAAGCTGATGCTGACCACTTAAGGTTCTCTTCTGAGAAATGCTGGTGATTCATGTGCAGGGGGTGCATGCTTAATCATATTATTTATGAATCGCAAGCATACTTATGGTACCTGTTATTTTTATCATTGCAATTTCAACCATTTGTCACTGTATCTGGGGTATTAGCAAAGTGAAAAATTTGCACCACTTAAGTGCATTTGTTCAGATTCCCTGGAGAAAAGTCATATGGCGGTGAAATGGCATTCGCACCTTTTGTTCTACTGGCTGATGCTGTAGAAATATGCTACACACTGTTCCCAGTCAGCTCAAGCTGTTTCAGGCTGCAGAAGCCAGTTGAAAGTCACTCACATTCAGGTACGGAGTATATATGGTACCTGCCTACACATGACTGCATCGCCAGCCTTATGGAAACAGACCATGGGCACTTTCCATTTCGTTTTCCTCTACCGTGTCCCTGTTTTGCGCAGCTGACCTTTCAGTTGCAAATGAAATCTCCATGTGAAAGTCTTTTTTTTTTTTCCTTATAGACTCTACTCCTCTGTAGTCTCTGAGGTATGCAGTTGTGCCTGAAGGTAGTCTGTGAGCTAACAGATCATCGTATTCAAATTTGCACAATTGCACCCCTCCCAAACTGTTTTTAACCAACAGAAGACTAAAGTGACTTTTCCATTACGTTTAACACGTTCCTGCGAGAAAAGAGACGGTCCTCACTTGTCTTTGGGTGCCTGCATTCCCCAAAATAGATTTATTCTAAGCTTTTACCCAGGTCTAAAGCAGTTAATGTAACACAAATATACTTTTCACATTCTTCACATTTGCTGTCAGAAGATGGCTTGGAGAGAGCAGTGGGTAGTTTTTAAACGATACAAATTTATGTGCTCATTCATCCATACATGCATCCAAAGCTATGCATATAATGAAATCCAAAACAGAACTTTTCAAAGGACGTGCTTTTGGGCTTATTCAGTGAGGACTTGCCTGATAACTCTTGGATGTGCCCGTTTTCGTTTGCATTTATACCAAAGTTCTGCATTTTGCTTTTCCATTTATTTCAGTGCTGCCTGTTTTCCTGTATTACAAAATGCAGATTCTCTTTCGAGCCATTGCTCAATACTTGTATTATATGTAAAGCATGTGTAAAGGACACTTTGTTTCTTGAATTGTAGCCATCATTGAAACAATAAATAGATATAAGGATGTTTTTGCATTGTCCTTCAGTGACCGCCATTGGATTGTGAGGTTGGAGGGAATATGAGGAAAGTAGGACCCGGAGTGTGAAGGTTCCTCCTGATTCTAGAAATCATTTTTTGCTCACCAGCTGTGTCATCACTTATCCCTGGCAGTAGGGTGCAAGAAACCGGCTCATTTCACAACCGCGGCTTTGCAGCAGCTATTACGGTCACATGTGTATCCCAGGAACGTTGGCCATCTACATGAAGTAATCAAAAGAGGCTGTGGGGTGGGGTGGGGGGGGGGGTGGTCTGGCATTGCTTACAGCTTGTCACAATGCCAACTTCAGCAGAGCGATGTCACCTGAGATCCCTGGGAACACATGACAGTTACTGGTTTGACTGTGTGTGAGAGAGCTGGGAATTTTTTGCAGTGCTAGCAGTATGAAGGACATTGCTGAATGAGTCAATTGTTCTAGAAATGTAATGGAAATGCCTGAAGCGAAGGGCAGCCTGATGTCTAGTAACCTTATGAGAATCTTTGGACAGGAAGTGGGTTGTCATTGATAGCTGTCACACGAAGGATTTCTAAGCTCCATTAATCCTGTTATTACCAAGCGCTGATGATGATGCAGGGTCGTGCATCTCACTTGCTGGTGGTGAGAACCCATTTTGAAAAATGGTGATTGTGCTCAAGGCAAGGATGTGGCAAGCATAGACTAGCCCACATCACTCCCTATTGCCTGACTCCCATCCCTAAGGTTGCAGGTTCAGTCTCAGTGGGTGGTGATGTGGTAAAACAATGCAGGTTACATATCGAATCTTGAACATTTTGGAACAGTGTGTGGCTCAGCGGGTTGTGCTCCTGTACCTGTAATCAGAAGGTCACCTGTTCAAATCCTAGGATTAGCAGAGTGGGTTCTTGAGCAAGGTCCCTACACCACAGAATTGTAATAATATACAGTGTCACATGAATGAGCTTAACAAGTACTGAAAAATGTTTATTTCCTAAGCACAGTTCAAAGTCATGCATTTCACCATCAAATATAACCAGAGAGCACTGGGTGCATTGTTCATTTTAGTGTTAAGCAAGATTCTAACTGATTTCAGCTTCTACAAGGCTGGAATGTGGTTTGCCTGTGTGTCTTTGTGCATCACTTGATAAATGTACATTAAGTCACTTGATACAGGCAGACTTAAAACCAATACACATTTACATAAAGCTGAACATCTTTAGCTTTGTAAGGGTACCTACCTAAGTATATCCTTTCCTTTCAGGCTGTCTGGTCCGTCCAGTCACCAGATTCTAAGCTCACTGATCTTGTCTCCTTCGGAAGGCTTAGGCCACTGTTGGTAGGTCCTTGCCAACTCCAAACTTCAAGCACTCCACAAGCCTTGCTGTTTCACGGATGCTCTCACCCAGTTAACGATTTGGCTCATCAAAGTCATTCAGATCTTCATGCCTGCCCATTTCTTCTGCATTCAACACTATGCTCAGCTTCGTGTCAGCTATGAGTACTGAATGTGAACTCACCGTCTAATATATTTCAGACCTTGAGTTGCACCATTTTTTCAAGATAGTCTATGCTATTTTCTTTGAATGGGAGTGTCTGGTTCACTGGTGTATATAAACACACAAACTGTAATCTATAGGAGATCTTACTGCTGGTTGTACTTACCTCTCTCCAGGGAACAAGCAGAATCAAATGGAATACTTAATTCATGTCTGAGTACGTGTAGATCCAATTTTCAACCAGTTACAGTTTATTCCAGTTTGTTGAAATTGATGGATTTAATTAAAATAAACCTGGAAAAGTAATAGAAATTCCATCATTGCACCCTGAACCAATAAAAATAATGGCGTTATGAGCCCAGCATAACTGTGAATTTGTCTTGGCATTTCAAAACCAGGTGAGTCAAAAAAAATCTATAATAGTAGGTAACCGTGGCGCTCTGAATATGGATATATGATCACTACTGCAAAGTATCATGAGGTGAAGACATAGATTTTGCCTTAGTGATGTTCCAGGAAAAGTATGGGGGTTAAAAACAGCCCAACGGGGTGACTGTCGTCGATGCATTTGCACAAACGAACGTCCGACGACAAGACATAGCCCGGACTACCAAGCACACCGTCAGTGTGTGGAAAGACAGCCTCATCTGTCAAAGGTGACAGCAGCTTTTCACTTCGCGACGGCTTAGTCGCTGATGCTGAAGCTATTTTACTGCAGGAAATGAAATTGCTCTGTCACTATCAATGTCTGTCTTCATTCACAGATTCATACGACGCGTCCTTGAGCTGCTTTACAGTCGGTGTGCCGGTGGCAGCCGCCGAGCATTACCGTTAAAAGCCATACTTATGCTTTTACCGATTCTTTTTGATAATTAAAATCCCCTTTTGGGTTATATAAGTGATGGGCTTCTGCATATAAAAATAATGGATAAAATATCACAATATGTACCCTCCGATAGCAAATAACTAAGTGATAATGGGCTTTCCATCATAAATATTACACCTTTTCAGCAAAATGGGTGAAATCATCAACATCCAATTGCAACTTAAAAATCAATACCTTTGATATTCAATTAAAAAAAGGTACAATGTCCATCAGGGTAGTAACAATGCCGACCATTTATTAGACGGCCACAGGAATCTGCGATTTCTCAACATTTACCGTAGTGGGTGAATAAGCGTATTAAACACACAGCCAGTTTTTCGAGTCTGATTTTTCCTAAATCGGATGACTGAACATTAATTTACTCTACCTAGTTAGAATTACAATTAAGGCGCCATGGAGATAGCTGGGGCCTCAGAGAACATTAACTCCTTCTAATATTTAAAGAGCATAGCCGTTATACAGGAAAATAATTACCAGTTTCCCTACTTGGTCTATTCCTAATTTCTCATTCTCGGTCATTTCATTTCTCCATTCCTGTCCATGAGCATGTATTGAATAGAAAATAAGCGCTCGTCTTTGATAAGGCTCCTCGGCAATACTGACGCATCACCTTTTATCACCAAAACAAATAGTTTAGCCATAGAATGACTAAACAGACAAACATTTTGAGTAGGACTCAGTCACTGGCTTTATGAAGCCTTACAATCAGTTTATTCAGTGATACACAGGAAATGCGTCAGATGCCTGATGTTTAGATAATAGCTATTTCACTGTGGGCTATTAGATTGAAATACACCTGAATGACCTAGAACAGAAAACCAGAACTGATAGAAATACACAAGACCACATACCGAATTGCTCCCCTAATGTTGATGCCTACGGTCTTGGATCGCACAATAATTAATTAAATAATACATCTTCAAAATTGCATATCGCGTGTATGGTATAGCTACTATGGACTAACGCATTTCTTCTGCGAATTTCAGTGTTACTAATTACAAGCAACCTCAACGCTGCATGAGCAAGTGCATCTCACTCCTTACACGCTGTGCGGACTGCCCATACATGGAAATGTCACTAGGTGGCAGCTGTGAGCCGTTATGGAAGCTATCCCCATCAGCCGCTCTAATTAGTATAAGAGCAATGGGCGTATTTCTCTAAATTACATTTGTATTTTTTGCGCTCGACACGTTTCAAAATTCACTAACGTCATGGACAAGTATTATGATTGAAGAAGGTCCCAATTTTACCACCACCAATGCAGCATGCTTTCCTCCAGGTTTCATATTATTATTCAGCGTATTATCTTAAAGAATGGCCAGTATTTCAACTATTTGGTAGGTGTATTTGTTTTAAGTTTGTTAACGTTTATTTCAACAGACAGAACTTGACAATTTGCTGACATAGGCCTGGTACCTTGTGCGAAAATTGACTGTTATGGGGCCTTCTCTTCATATCTTAAGTATAAAATATGTTTTACGTTACGAAATAAAAATGCTTAAGCTTGGGATAATTAACGATGTTCCAAAAAGTTATTCTAGTTTTTAAACTTTTCGTTTAATAAACAAAATAATACTGTAATTTAAGATTATAACTGAGTAACAGGTGGTTTAAACTTGTTCATAGTACTGATAGCCATACAGTTCGTATTTACTCTCAGCGCCGGATGGGTTAATGGCGTTATCTCTATTGTGTTGGCGCTAAAGGGCGAAACCTCCGCGGAAGACCCGCCCAACTTCTTTTAGGATTGGCTGTCATTCAACAATATTAGGCGTATCCCTTCTTTGCGATTGGTCCCGAGCCACATCAGTCACCGGCTCACGGTTCCCCCCTCCCCTAACCCAGCGCGAGAAACAAGGTTAAAATGACTGGGAAAAGTTCTTTAATAATTTCTCATCCAGAGCTTAGGAGCGCCGCCGTGTCACCGCCAGACATTCGCTGACAGCTCTCCCCTCGGCCGCGGACGGGACGCGACGACCGAATGCCATAATTTCCCAGAGGATGAAGTACAGCCTGGCTTCGTGAGGATTGTGGAGTTCTTGGCTACACTTGGCGTTTATTATCTGTACGCCGCAAAGTGCTTAGCGTCGGTGCCAGGTGTCTCTTGACGGGCTGGGAAGAGCGCTGGCCCTGCCTTCGCCGCGAAAACACTGCATGTTAAGGAGTACAAGTTTCCGACTGGCAGTCCCCTGTTGGAGTAAGAAGAAACCGAGGCGGTGAATATTACACAGGCAAATTTCTCCATCGGTTCAGTAACGCGTGGTTTTAATTATAGTTTTTTTTTTTGTTGTTGTTCTGAAAATTCTTCTTTTTTTTGTCACGATCGGCTGAAATAATGATAAACTAACCAGATACACCTGTCTGTTGGCTGGCAGCCGACCCGACGTCACGTCGGTTTAGGTTCAACAGCATGCCTACTTGTTACGGTGAGCATGGCGCGGTTTGTTTGTCTCTCGTGACAGACTGACTCCCAGCTCGCGGTTCGTCACGCTTCGCCTCGGCTGCTCCACCTTTTACCGGCGCGCTGCACTTTTATCGTTGCTTTGCAGTTGCAAGAATCACACAGGCGCGCGGTAGCTGAACCCCGCGCAGAACAACATGCATGACGTGGACTGGGAATCTGGTGACACGGTATAGTGCACTAAGTGTGGCAATATTTATTGAATATACCATAGTAGACCAGCAACACCTTTTAGTCCCTCCCGTACTGCGATCACATCTGAGTGCCTGATTTTGGTTACATTGTATCGCTGATTGCAGCGCTGAATCTGCAACCAAAGACGTTTTGAAACTGGATGCATTTTCCATGCGTTGCCATGTATGAATAAATAAAGGGATACTTTTTTAAAGCGTCACAGTTCAAGGAATGGCATGCGTAATGAGCATAGAGATTACTTCATCTTCGAGTCTACACTGTACCGCGGCTCTTATGTTTAGTGTGATTGTGTACTAGGGGGTGGGGGGGATAAACACGTCCGGGAAACAACATAAATTTCATTTCTGATAAGACTTTAGGAAAAGCATTCGCGGTGAAGCCAGCATGTCTAAAACGCTGAAAAAGAAGAAACATTGGTACAGCAAAGTGCAAGAGTGTGCCCTATCCTGGGGGAACGCTGGGGAGTTCAGCTCGGCTGTGGAAATTCGCGGGGGAGCCGACCTCGGAGAGTTTCCCCACCTGGGCCAGGTGATGTCGGAGGTGTTGGTGTGTCACATCGGCAGGCTGCCCAGTCCTGGAGACGTCCTGCTGGAAGTGAACGGCACCCCCGTCAGCGGGCTAACAAACCGCGACACCCTGGCTGTCATTCGGCACTTTCGGGAACCCATTCGCCTGAAGACTGTTAAACCCGGTGAGTAGGCAAGTCATCGATACTGCTTGGCTGTCTTTGGAGAAGTTAAGCTTTTCAGCCTTCAAGTTAATTTCCTACATTTAGATTTGTCTTAACGTTTACAGTTTATCCATGTCAGCCACATAAATGAAGTTAAAGTGAATGAACTGAAATATTTCACTTAAAATTAATAGGTTTTCATACAGAAGGAGATCATGTGTTCATGATTTATCATGCCAGCGTACTTGCTACAAATGTATAAAGTGGTCATTTCTGATATCTGTACTGCGCCTTCAGTTATTATACGACTTAACCGGAACTTGAGCGCCAGTAACTTGGTAGAGGACCGTTTTAGAAGCGAATTTTATTTCAGGAATTATTGACATCGTGTGGGCCGTGGAGATGGTGCCGAACACCTACAGAACGGGTTTTCAGCTAGATTGGGCCGGACTGGGACTTTGCATGTTTAGCTGCTTCTGGCGGAGCACAAACTGCTCCTTAATTCCTTTTCAGATTACGGACGGGCTCTTGCGCTCTGGGTTTGCTGCTTTATCTGACAGCCTATATGCTGTTTGATACCAGGTACATAAAATAATAAATATATATTATTTACGATAGCATAGGGGATGTGTGGTTATTTGTTATTCTGGGCTTGTTCACGGGGTGTTTGGTCCGGATGCTGAGGAATAAGGGCGGACCGGGGAGTATCGAGCATGGACGGCGGCGGCAGCTGGGACCCGAGCCTCCGGGTCAACGGCGAGCAGATGTGTCTGTGTACGTCACGGTTCCTCGTGTAATCCCCCCCCCCCCCAGACGCCACTCTTTGGTTTATTTATTGCTGAGTCCCACTATGCGAGGCATCTGAATATAATATCGTAACACGGGGGCCCGGTGCTACCAGCGACGTCGGTGGAGGTGTGGGTCATTTATAAAGAGCTCAGCTGCACGCATTTGATTTATTTTCAGTAATTCTACTCCACATCATTGCACTGGAGTTTTTGCAGATCTCTCATTCTCATTACCGCCGCTCCTGCCGCTGTTACCCTATAAATCTCTATTTAGATTTTTACGCTCGGAATAAATATAGTTATTGCCTGCCTGGCTCATGGTGCCGTAATCTTGTCCATAACTCGTCATTCAGGGTTGATAGTTTTCTTCCAAACCGAAAGTGAACCCTGGCTTAGTTCTGGGTTTTCGTTGTAATTTTCAGGTTCCAGGCTATTATGCAACGAAAACCGGAAACCTAAATGTTTATCATATTTGTGTTCATATTATGGTTTGCATTCTAGCATAGGGAGCAGAGTACTTTTGTTATTTCTTAGTTTCTCATTGGAGCCGTTTCCATTGTAGCGGATTAAATCCTATACTATTATACGGTCTGTTTGTTTTTCTTTGTGGCTGTTGCTCAGAAGAAATGATAATTTCGAAGTGTCCCCTCACGCGGTGAAAAGACGGGAGCCTCGTGGTTTGAAATGCGAGTCTGTGGAGTCTGGCGAGTCCGACCGCTAAAATGTATGTAAGGAGAAGTTTGGACAGTGACGCATGTCTCATGGGGAGCTCTCTGTGTGGTTATTTTCCTTTCCATTGTGATCAACTGTATTTTAGCCCCCCGCAGACATCGGCGATTTGAGTGGGAGGCCCTCTTTGCCTTAGGAGGGGGTGGCTCTCGAGGTGCTGTCTGCCGTTGCCGTGGACGCTGTTGCCAGCGCGGTGCGCCGGCCTGGTTGGCTGCGTGCCTCTCCACTGACTGCAGAGGAGGGACTTTTGGCAGGATTTCCATGTTTGACAACACATGACAGTGTCTGGAAGCCTCCGAATAGCCTCCGTGCACTGTCCGGAATTGACAGATTGACAGATCACTTGGATTGATCGCAGAAGATGGGTTGAGGATTAATAATTCAATGCTGCTCTGATTCCCTGACTGGCAATCCCTGTTGTATAGGTACCAGGGGAACTTTTGTCAAGGAGAATTTGGCCTCACTGAAACCAAGATGAGCTAACTAGACATAGACCCTAGTCTATGTTTGTATATAAACATTTCCTTTATAATTTTCCTGATACTTTTATCCTAAGTGACTTAGAGTAGAGAGAAGGTTTACAATTTGTGGGGTCCCTGGGATTTGAACCCACAACCTTTGTATTGTTGTTTCTATTTATTGAGCCACGGGAGCCTCTGTTGTTCTTAAACTAATGTAACCTTCTGATAAAGTTCAGAACCCCCCCCTTGTTTTTCGACAGGTGTGGCACAGCTACATGCTCCTGCAGAAAGTTTCTCTTCCCTAGAGTGACATTGGGCTCCTCCTAATCTTGGACACTGGCCTCATAATGTAATGACCACTTAGCATTACACCCCCCCCACATTTCTCACTGCTTCTGGACAGCTGAGCTCTTAATTATAATCACTGTAGAGAGGTGCCTCGATTAGATTAAGTGAAATTAGAAACTATTCCAACTTTGCATTAGATTTTTACAGCTCGTCAAATGGATGGTAATTGACTACACTTGCCGGCGTTCTGGGTCTCGTCTGTTATGCTACATTTTCTTTTGTGTACGTCTGTCTTTTTTTGTAACTGAGCACAATGAGATGCTTCTGTGTGCGTGTTTGTTTTCCCACAGTACAACTGGAATGTGCATAGCAACCTTGACTCCTGGGTGTGGGGGGGGGGGGGGGGGGGGGGGGGGGGGGGGGGGGGGGGGGGGGGGGGGGGGGGGGGGGGGGGGGGGGG
>JAODUD010000107.1:21430323-21444238 GCA_026784285.1 Stomatorhinus walkeri
TATCTGCTGTAGACTACCACAATTACAGGTAGGATGGGACCACTGGAGACTTTGTATCTGCTGTAGACCACCACAATTACAGGTAGGATGGGACCACTGGAAACTTTGTATCTGCTGTAGACCACCACAATTACAGGTAGGATGATACCACTTTTTAAACTCCCTGCAATCCTGTACCATTTAACAAACTCCAAATTGAATTCTAACTCTACTTACTCTCATCTATAATTCACTATAGATTGCTTCATAATCTATTATAATTGCCAGTATAAGAATTAAGGATGCTTTATACTGCATTATGAAGGTATTTATAGTGGATTATAGATGCCAGCTTCATAGAGCATCCATAATGCATGATAGACATGGCTATAGTGTGTTGTGCCTTTTTAAAATAGTTATAGCCATGTTTTATAATACTTTATGAATTCATTATAATGTATTATGAAGGTATCTATAATGCATTATACATGACTGTAAAGTGTCACCAATAAAATCCAACCAAAAAAATAAACCAAAACCAAAAAATAAAAACTATAGACGGCCAATAGGGGGCCCCCTGATCAGTAGGCAAGCCTGTTCATTAATCTGCCTCAGTTTCACAAAAAGTGCGACGTCATGCCTTTAGCCAGCAGGCACGCCCCCATATGGAACCTGGCTGGGGGTGGCACGGCAGGTAGCGAGGCAGACAGTGGCATAGGTTCTGGGTTTGGGGCTCCTGACGAAAGTGTCGTTGACCCTAATGAGGAGCCCAGCCTGGCCAGGCGGCACAGGGATGATGAAGGCCCAGGACAATGGCACAGATGTGGGGCTGGCTTATTACAAAGAGGGAGAGAGTGGCATTACACAGCTCACAGAGCCCTGCCCTGTATTTCACCTAAAGCATTATTCAATCTGTTCATCCTACAAAGTCACGTAAATCCTAGGGAGGGTTTGCTCAGGGAAATGGTCTGGTGACTGGAGAACTGGATTGTCCAGAACACTGACCATCCAGGTGGGACTCCAACTGTCTCAGCACACACCCTTCCAGGTTAAACTGGCATAGCCACATCAACTTTCAGGGGTCCTGAGGAGCAACTGAATGCTCACAGATGTGTTTGCTATGGTCATTGGATCTCCATTTATCATGTACAGCAAAGGTAAATGTGTTCAGAGAAAGGGGTTTAGGGAGTGGCATCCAAGCCTGAGTATTGCATTCACTTCCTACTAGGCTGATACGGATTTTATTGCTTCCTGAACTTGGAAAAAGGGGAGAAGAAATCAGGGCTTGCAGCCCTCTTGCAGTGTTATGCTGACAGTACGCCTGGCATGGAAGAACTCACAACCCAGAGACCAAAAAAAAAAAAAGACCTGAGGAGGTATTTGATTCCTGACCTCCAAAAAAATGACATGGGCTAACCTGGCTAAAAGAAATGGACCAAGAGCAAGACGATGAGCTCATTCCATGGCTGCTGCGGCTTGATGTTTCATATGAGCTGTGCCCTGAGAATAAAAAGCATCCAAGGATCACTTGAAAATCTCAGCCTAGTAGCCTGGGGAGCAGTAAACATAACTACATGAAACCCAACAGGATCTCCGTTTCAAGATCCATCACTACCAGAGTAAACCATCACGAGGTCTTTGAGTTAGAGCTCAGCAGCCTGGGCACAGGGAGGTAGGCTCTGTGGGCATCTGCACAGCCATGCTCTGCCCAGCATCTGGAGAAGCGATCCTGCCCTCAGCATGCTGAAAAAAGGACACAATGGCGAATAAACACATATTGTTTCAGTTGATGCAAAAAAAGCACAAAACAGAGCATACATCTACTGTTTTTTTGGTTATTTAATTGACCACTAAAAGCTCTGTCGCTTCCACGTCTGGGGGAAAACTTCAATGCATTTCAGCTGCCTGCCCAACTCTTCCACTTCCAGGGAGGGAGGGAGAGGGACGGCACATTTAACAGTCGCCCCACTTCAAAGGACAGGTTACAACCCACCACTAAGTCGCCTGACTTGCCAATTTTTTTTTCCTTTTTTTATGTGGGCTTGAAACGGCAAACTCCTTTTGATTAGAAACCACCCCCAGCAAACCCCGGCCCCGCTTGTGCGTTGATGCCGTCGCCCCCCCCCCGGACTGGAAACGCCGCAGGCCTGAATGACCTATCAGCCACATTCAAGGAGGTCCCACATATTGTGCTATAGGTGCCCTGAAAAAGTGACATGTAATACGTGGAAAACTGCTTTTGTCTTTTGGCTGTGATCTGTGGGAGGCAGATCTTTAATCTATTCCTGTATTGCCCTACTTTTTTATTCCCAGTCTACAGTCTACTATCTTGTTTTTGCTTCCCCTTTATTATGCGTCTCACGTGAATATACAATGGTAAACTGGTAACCCATTCATCTTTCATCCACTTATGTCGGTTGGGATCAGGAGGGGCATGTGCGGCTTACACCAGGCTGCACAGAGCACAACGCTGGGGCTCCAGCACACATGGGATGCCAGTCCATTGCAGAGTGCCCACATACTAGGGCAATACAAGCAGGCTCTGGCTTAAGAACGCCTGACTGACGGGCAACTCATGCTTACAAATGCATCGCCATAAAAACAAGTTATATACAACAGTTCGTAATAATGACCACTTGCCATAATGAGTGCACGCACTACTTAGTGAATCTAGTGAAAAGGTGTGGCTTGAGCGATTCGACTACTCGAGGTGCAGTACAGTACATAGTTCATTTTTATTATTACTGTGTAATTACTGTTCCGATTTACCAACAAATTTGGCTTAAATACAGTCTTAGGGAACGGATCTACTTCATAACCTGCCTGTACAGGTCTACATCTGCATACTGTAGGAGGATTATCCAACGGAAATCTGCACAATAAGGAAGAACGTATGATTTTCACATTTTACACTGACTACCTCGCCACAAACTACCCCAGGGGAGCAGCGCTGCACACTGCCATTGGAACTGACTGATCCTCCTTAAACCCATGAAGTGGATTGCAACAGAGCCTCTTAAACAAGATTTGGTTTCCCAATAACAAAACGTGCTCTGCTCACTGCAGCGGCATGCAATCCCGTACATCCATAGTTTCCATCTGTCATCATCATCATCGCACAGCAAACAGCCGTGCTCTTTGCTAGTCATTGAGACCCCCAAAAGGGTAGAATGACTTGCCTTGCACATTACAGTAAGCTTTGACCTCTTGTGTTTATTCACCCCATTTTCCCAGCACAGCCTCGGCAGTTACTGACTGCTTCCTGGCACTGAGCTCAGAAGTTCAGCCTGCTGAGTTTCCAGCTCCAGTGGAGCTGGAAGAGCGTGATTAAAATGCAACGCCGTGCTGTGCCACCCCCAGGCTGGTGTATCCTGAATGCACATATGCTTGTGATGCATCTCCTGCCTCACTGGTACGTCACGTTTGATTAAAAGGTGTCTGATAAATAAATGTGCGGTAAATGTAACACACTCCCGATGATTAGGAAGCCATAATTCAAATGAAGCAAAAAACATGAGTCTTTAAAAAACTGAGCTTAAGGTAAAAGACTATGGTGGGGGTTAGAATAACCCAAGGAACCCCCCCCCCCCAAAGCCAGTCTGAAAACTCAGCCAGGAAGACCTGGTATCTGAAGCCTACAGACCAAGTTCATCCTCCATATTCAGAATTAGAGCAGTGCACGGCATCCAGACTTAATGCGGAACAAAAGCATCACCCCATGTCAACCTGCACCGTGTCTCAATGCTGGCATCAGTCGGACTACGGGTTCACTGTCCTATGTAGAGGTTGCTGTTAACACCAGCACAGAGACGGCTGTGTTTGGACTGGTACCGTAACCGAGAGGCATGGACTGATGATGAGTGACGTCGTACCACGTTCAGAGATGAATCTCAGTTCTGCATCACCACGGATGAGCGTCGTGTGTCTATGGTGGTGCCAAGGGGAGAGGACCAATCCTGCTAATGTTGTGGAGAGACAAACCGGTGATACTCCTGGCATCATGGTGTAGGGAGTCATAGGGTGTGACTTCAGGTCATCTCTGGTAGAGATCCGGGGGACCCTGAGGGCATAGTGCTACGTCAGTGACATCCTGCGACCACATCTTACCCCTCCTGAGACACCACCTTGGTATAGCCTTTCACAAGACAACGCCCGTCCACACAGCATGTGTGTCTATGGACTGCCTGCATCATATTGAGGTCCTCCTGTGGCTAGCCAGGTCCATTGATCTTTCCCCAGTCAAACGTGTGTGGGATCAGCTCAGACGTCAACTCAGACCCAGTGTCAATCTGAAGGATCTCGAGGGCCAGTTACAACGCATGTGTGTGTGTGTAATATATATATAAAACCTGACAAGTACCAAAGTTGTACTAAACCATTATGACAGAAAAGCCTGAGATTAATTTAAATTTTTTTTAATATATTTCATTTTTTACACTTTTCCACATACAACCATCACATGAGTATTGCTTTAAAAATGCCTGACATTTCATTGACATTTCATTGACATTTCATTGTGTCAGTCTGATGTGGCAGGTCCCAAACAAATGACAAGACACTTCAACCTTTAAATTAACAAATTAAAATACATTCCAAGGGAACTGAGCACCGGCACAACGTCACCACTGATCAGTGTTTATGTTTCCGAGTAAAAAAAAAACAGGAATAGTGGACACTGACTGTTGTCTGGGATTCTCTCGCAACCACAGTGCAATTAGGGACTTTAAGAGCCCACCAGCTGAATTCAGTATCAATTCATACTGTTCAATTCAGTATCCACAGCTTCAAAAACATGCATCTATGGTGCTCTCTTTGGATCATGGACTGGAAGATTAGCTCTGGATCAGCCAGGCAGAGGGTCGAGCTTCCAGTAGGGTGGCCTTACTGGCTTTACTGCTTAGGAAGGAGAGTGTCTGAGCCTGCTAGACCCTCCGCACTGCAGTGGATGCATCCCACAATGTCTGTGGCCGGGCAGTGCACTGATCCCCTGCCCTCTAAACTTCAGCTCTGCTTGTGAAAAACAAGCCACCTTGTCTGTTCACGTCAAAGACTTAAGTGCCATTTTCTGCACAACAGCTAAACAACAACCAAAACACACACTTGCCATTAACAGGAACACTGTGAGTAAAAAAAAAATGGATCAAGGATTTTGAGAGAATGCTAATTATTTCTAATAACCTGGAACATTCTTAGGCTGAAACATTTAAAGTGTTCAGGGATGAATGCAAGGGATAACAAGGCTTTTTAAGTAAACAGATTAAACAAACGGAAGGTCCCGAATAGCAAACTGTAACCAAGTGGCTCCACCCAGTGGTGAAAAGACAGACTGCATGGAACAACAAATCCACAGAAAATCAAATGGTTGCTTCATTAGTGAATAGGGATGAACTTATTAACAGGACTTAAATAACAGGGAAATAACTAACATAAAAAATCAGAACACCACCGTATGCCAGTGAGTATACAAACACTGCCGTGCTTGCTAACAGGCTAAGCTTCACCACAAACACACCTTTGCATATCCGTCACTAGAGTGCACAAGTCACCTAGGATGTGACTACTGTCACTAGAGGAGTGATTAGTGTATTCTAATTAATAGGAAAGCCTTTCTGAGTAGTTACACGATCTGGTCTAAAAATACAATATATTTAACATTAAAAACATCCCAGAGCATAAACTCTCATAGTTTACCCTCTGGGTCATGACATATTCTTCTAAAGGAATATAGTAACAGATGTATACATGTTAAACCCACAGATGTAAAAATAAGATATAAAGTCAGAGAAAACTAGCACAGAAGGCCTTAGCACTGGAGGGGATGACAGCCAATCCGAGGCTCAGCACTGGAGGTGATGACAGCCAATCCGAGGCTCAGCACTGGACGTGATGACAGCCAATCCGAGGCTCAGCACTGGAGGGGATGACAGCCAAGCTGAGGCCCACGTTTGTCTTCTAAGAGCTTGTGCTTCCACAGCCAGCTCCCTGCCTTCTGGCCTCACTCTGCATTGGTCCAGTGAGCTGCAGCTCAGGGTCCACCAGCTTGGGCAGTCAGAAGTCACTGAGGATGCTGATGTCTGCAAACTCGTTCCGGTAGCGCTGGGCATACAGGCCGAGCAGGAAGGCCCACTTCAGGGATATGAAGCTCCACAGGGACGACAAGTAGAAACTCCTGACGTCAATCACAGCTGAATCACATTCAGAAAAAGATTGGGGAAACAACTTCAGTCAAATCAAGAAGATGTATGTTTTGTCATAAAAGAAAAAACTAAGGAGTTTAATAATTAGTTAATCAGTATTCTGTTTCCTATTAATAAACAGACACTATGCAATACTAAATGTCATAATATAGCTCAGAAGTTACCAATCCACTAACCACTAATTAGCAAACCTAACCTTTTCATTAGCAGATTAGCATTTCCGCTAACTGAAAATGTTAGCGAACCAATTTAGCTTCGACCAAATTTAGTTTAGTTTTTCTCAGGTAAAGTGAATAAAATTTAACGGTCAAAAACATTTGTAAACCTTAAAATCATGCATATTTATTCATTTCTGTTGAGCATGTCTGCAACAGTTGATCTGACATGCTGTTGGCTGACTCACACACAAACACAAGACATGACTGATCGATAACTTGTCGGATTTAAGTTAGTCCTGTATCAAGAGGATAGATTTGTTGCTTAGCCAGATAACTTGTATCAAGGCACCCTAGTTTATTAATGGACAATTTGGGTCTTGGGTTTGACACATGGTCTAGAAGAGTGATTCTCAACCTTTTTTGCACTGTGAACCAATTTTTACCATGCCAGCTCCATTGCGACCCTATGTCAAGTGTAGGTTTAAATTCAGGCTATGATCAAGCATGCAGTGCACTCTGCAATTTATGGCAATCAATGCCTGTCACACAGATCTGATTGGATGTGCCAATGAACTTTAAATTAAGCATCTGTGGTTTGGTTTTTGTATTGGTTGAGTGTTCGCTAGTTTTGCACTAAGCATCTGCAGACCCAAGATCCATTTATATAGGTTAACTCTACGACTGGGTTGCGAAATCTGAATGTGGATCAGCATAGGAGCTTGCTGGTTTGAACATGCTTATATTTCCAACTCTGCCTCGCAACCCTGTCAGAACTTGGGTCGCGAAACATGGGTTGAAAATCACTGGTCTAGAAAGAAATTAAATGCAATGTGGAAGGACTGCAGGTGAAGGGGAGACTTACACTGCTTCTGCATGATGGCAATGGAGAGGAAGGTGAAGAAGGCAATCACAGCCAGTAAACAGAAGAGGGCACTGATGAAGAGGAAGAACTTCAACCCCTTCAGCCATGTGCGCCAAAAGTCCTGCAGGTACATGATGTGGGTGACAAGGGCCCAGAGCGCCAACACACCTAGGAAAATGCACAAACATGGGAGTTCCTGACGACACCCTCAAGGAATATCAGCAACACTGTTTTGCAGTTTGACCAATTCAACCTAAAGGCAAATTACCATAAACCATGACTGCACATTCAGAAGCACAAAGTAACATTACTGAGTGACATGACCAGTATAACGCCACAAATTACAGCACAGTATCCCATAATGCAATGCACATACAGGTCAGGCTGATTGGAAAGAAGGCTCTTTGCTTTTTCTTTCACTTTGGTATAGTAGTGCCACACCCCCCCCCCAAATGGTCAGCTTCAACTTCACTGAATCAATGAAGAATACAGTGCAACAATTATGGGGTAAAGGCTTGAATCAGACCCACTATAAGAGTAACAAGGTCAACAACCACATAATGTGATCGGCAGCTGCAGAGCTGGCCTCCATCCCACTGCTTCTCCTGTGAGACTTTTCAAAGAGCAGCCCGTCGAGCTGCACCACCAATTCATGCTGCTTTGCAGTACAGGCCCAAAAGTAATTCAAACCTCATCAACATTCTTCACACTTCTCTCACAGGTAAAGCCGTGTTAGACAACAGTTAAATATAAACAGACTGCAAGATTAAATAAGATCCGTCATCTGTCCACCTTCTAACCACTTATCCTCAACAGGGCCAATCCAGGCAGCACAGGGCAGGGAAACACTGTAGATGACCCCTGACCCCACCACACACACACACAAACACACAATTACACCATAACCAATTTAAAAGCACCAATCAAGCTAAGTGCATGTCTTTGGACTGCAGAAGATAACCCACAGAAAACAGAGAAACATGTAAACGCCTGTATATAAACACCAGGAGCAGGACCTGAACTCTTCATCCTGGAGCTGTCACCCTCACCTGCATAATACTACTACAAGGTCTCAAGCAACTAAAATACCTACCAAAGAAAAACGAGAGTTTTGCATACCGTTATCAAACCTCACACCTTAACCCAGTTAAAGGATTTCCCAAATGAACACATTCCTTACGCCAATTTGCGCAAATACACCCTACTTTATATAACCAAAGACATTTCAGACATTCTTCGTTGTTCGTGAAATAAAACATTGGTACTTTTTTTCATTTGAAACCTCAGAGGAATTGATGCTGGCGTTATCCCCTAAATATTCAGTCTATTTTGCAATTATGTATGCATATAAACTGGAGTACACAATTTTGTAAATTGTAGAGCCACTAAACAATGTCATATTTCGTATTACTCTTCACTTCCATATAGCGATAAGCAAAATTCGAAATCAAAAGTAATGCCGTGGAAAGTACCTAGAGGTGTAAACTGCGCTGCTTTCGATTTTGGTTGAGTTTCTTTTTGAAACTGATAGTAAAAATGCTGTACAACTCGACTGCTTTCGCTTATAAACTTTTACATACATTTTCCATGAATGTCATTTCATGACAATTAAAGTATTAGGCTTGTCAATTTTCGCCCATAATATGCAGAATGTGTAATCAATTAGCTGTCAGGTTAGCATTAGCCCAGAGCTCAGACAGCTAAGACTATACATATACCGCCTAGTTGCTATAGCAACACCGTTAGCATTAGCTCTGCTTATGCGTCAGGCCTCAGACATAACGTTAACAATTAAGTCTTACATGGCTGGATATATAAAGGTTAGCTACCTCGGCACATAAATAAACTGAACTGAAACGCACGACATTACAGCGGCTCATATACCTGACAAGCCGCCCATAGCCGCCGTCCATGGCTGTCTAAAGGCGATGTTCCACACTAGAAAGGCGGAGAAGCCCGCCGCGACGCCGAAGGCCGCGTAGCCCGCGCTGACGCGCGTCTTACTGTATCCCATCGGGCCCCGAAGTGCAGGGGGACAAATTAACGGGCGAAAATCCCAGCCGGTGGCTCCGCCGGACGTCAGCTAGCGCCGAGGCTGACGGGTAACCCGGGCGCCCGTCTGCTGCGGGGACAGCCTACGACGTGTCAGGCTGTCCGGGCCAGGATAATGCGAAGCCAGCCCCCACCGACAAGGCAACCGCTCCGCCGAGGCAACTTCAGCGGCGAGCTGTTAACCTGCTAGCCGGCTAACTAGCTGCGCTCCGCCCCGCCCGCCGACTGAAGTTCACAGAAGAACAAAGACGTTGCGGTTGCCAAGACCCCCGATTTCAGTCTTCCAGTCAGCAGTGCGGGCGCTATTAAGAAACGCACTGGCGATGCTGCCAAGGGCCTTGACGAGAAAATGTGAGAAGTTTATTTTGGTTATGTAAAAAGGAGGGTTCCAGAGGAACTTCTTCAAACTTGGGTTTCTTGTCAAAATGCAGACACAATCTACGCCCCCCCCCCATAACCTTCCTGAAGACGGCAAAAACTGTATCTATCCCTTACAGTATCTTCCCTGAGTTGATGCAGCACGACTATCGGGATAACAATAAATGAAACAAAGAAAACGATGAGTATGTTGTGTTATAGAAGAATGATCTGCATTGCCAGGGTGTATCCTTTCGACATATAATTTTCTGTTATAATTTCTCAACACAAGATATTTTCATGTGCTTCAGAAAAGTTGGATTTCACGTCAATGTGTTACTATAAACATAAAGTACTGTTTATATTTGGGATATTCCCTTTTAATTCAACGAATTTCCTAATAGGTTTTCCCATCATGATTTTTAACTAAATGTTAAATGTTACAGAGCCCCTCAGAAAAACACTACATCTGAAGCTGAATAAAAAAAAAGTCATCTCTGAGCTCTGCTAGGTATGTGTGGCCATTTGTTGAATTAAAATGTAATGAGCTTATTTGGTGTGTTAAGCTAACATTAAACCAACACTTGAGTAGTAATACAGAAATGTGATGTAATATTTATTAACTGCACATACTCCAGTCTAACAATATTTTTATGCTTCTACCAATACATACCTATATTTAAAAATGCAACATGCTCTGCAAGTCTGGCTCAAAAGCCTCCGTCAATTAAACTTTCTGCAAACATTATTCTTCTTAGTACAGCCATACATGTTAGTTATATATAGTGTATTTTGTATATTGCTTTTGATAGCCAAGCTCATCTCACAGGCCTCATTCAAGAACAATGGTGCGACTCAGGTTCAGTTCATTCTTCTTCTAAATCACAATATTTAGCTTTTTTTTTCCACAGGATGTCAGTTTTCTCCAATCAGAGACAGGCAGGAAGCTTGTGGGGGCTGATGCAGACCACAGCTTCACAATTTCTGTTTCTGGGTCATGATAGACGGCCCAATACTAGCGTACTACTCGCAGCTAACACACAGAAGGAGGAACTCAGATCTTAATATTAGGAGGTCTTAATATTAACTTGGTAAGTTGCTGCTTTCTGTCTAAGAACTGATGAGCTTTACGGTGAATTTATGAAAATGTCCAAATATTGTGTATGAAGGCAGTTTATATGGTACAAAGCTTATTCTGTTTGTTTGACTTGGAATAAACTAGCCTTGTGATACCGAAATGGTATAATATAATTATCAGCCTGTCTTATGATTTTGGCCAAGGGTGGATTTGTAGGTCAGTGTATAAAGACAAACAAGAGAAATAAATAATTAGAAATGAAGAAGAGGTCTGCGATTTAAAAACTACAGAAATGTATAGATGCAGTACAGATGATTAAATCAAGATGTATTTTTTTTAAGTTTCTAAATTGAGATGTTTAATAGCACGACTAGATAGAAGTGATTTCCCTTTTAGTTAGGAGAGTATGTTCTCTGTAACATCACTACAAATGAGGTATTATTACTGCTCATATTGTTTTCCTTTTTTCTTCCATGTTTTTAACTAAAATACTGCACATGTTAGAGCACTGTAACTAGCAATGCTGCCACTGATTACATTCTGTAGGTGATCACGTGAACAATGTGATCAAGTGTTTCTTATTTTCAAAATAAGGAAAGGCACAAAACTGTCATTGCGTTTGTGTTCCTCGATTTGTAAGTGTTATCCTTCCGATAAGCAGTTATGCCACGTGTCTAACCTAAAAACATAATTAAATAAACCCCCTCTTTAGCGGGTACCATGGCCAAACTCTCAGAATGAACCTCCCTAATTTTGGATTCTAAATGCAGCTCAGTTAGTCTGATCTGTAATAATTTGTAACAGTGCTGCCAACAAGACCTGGTTAACCTAAAATTCAAACCCCAAAAGTCCTGCTCATCGAATTGATTGTTAAAGAATAGGTATGAGCACATTATCTGTTATATTACCAAAGAATCCAATGGTGAGATTGATCTTCCTTCCATGGTTTAAAGGTGAAAGGTGACATGGGGGGGGGGCTGCCCCGAAATGCTGTGTCAGAAATTCCCATCCATGGTTATTCTTGCTCGGTGTGCATTAATTCAGTATATGGGGAAAAGTACAGGGTGATACTGCTCAGGGGGGGGGAAGGGAGGGTGGAGAATCACTGGGGGTTTAGGAAGGAGACAAAAACACGACCTCCTTCCAGTCACTCTTACTTCTCACTTCTCTGTGTTGCATAGTCTGGTCTAGTGAAAGTCTGCCTTTAATCCCTGTCTGTTTCTCTCAGGTCCAATGAATTAAAATCAAATATATTCCACACAATCCATTGACATAAATACACAAAATATGAATACTGCCAAAGCATGCAATTCAAGGATCTACAATTATTAAAATAGTATAGAATCAGAATTCTGATAATGCCACTCATGACAATTTGAATTGTAATGGTGACTTGTCGCGAGTACGTGACTGGTTTGTGTGTTTAGTGGTAAAGTGGTGGCAATTTTTATGTGGCTGGGGACACGTCGATCCAGCACCAAACCTTGTGTGTTACTGTGATTTACATTAACTTTTGATTTTCCGAAACTTTCTCCCGTTGATCGTTTCTCTCATTGGACACGGTTACAGACTACTTTGCAGACGCAGACTTGTGCCGCCACAAACTTGTGGTGCAGAGAATACGCTTTATTTATTCATTCTCCCCTGTAGCGCTGAAAAAATGGAAGCAGGAAATGAAAATTTAGAAAGGAATGAGAACATGGACATGGTGAAATGGTGGAAGAGGAACTGCAGGAATCTGGGAAGGGGTCAGACAAGAAAGACGGACGGTGAGGGTGTGGCGGAGGCTGGTAGTCGTGTCAGAAAGAAACAAAGAGTAAGGACAGGCGAAGAAGGAAGACTGGCAGAGATCACATCCCCAAAGGGTGGAGAAGCAGGAAGGCCAGCTCCCTTCCCCGAGGAGACAGGAGAACAGCACGCCCATACATGCTCACGCATAAAACAGACAAAATCATTTTTACTCATGGAAAAAATATAACAGAGATTGCCTGGAACTAAGGAAATCACAGTAACAAATCTTATAAAATATGACAGGTTAATTGAGCATAAAAACCTAACTGTCGCTGAATGACGGAGCACTTATTTTAATAGCTGGCATTTTCATTGCGTTGTTAAGTTACAGTAATGAAAACTTCACATCATCCTGTGAACTGTGGTGCAGTGAAAAAGAAAGTCAGGAGGACGGCAGAATAGTTTCGTTTGAGACAGTGGAGCAATTTATACAAATAGCCACTAGGTGGTGCTAGGTGTCCTCCTTAAGTGGAATAACACAAGTACCCTTAGTGCTTTGGCGTTCTCCTGAGAGGACCGGCAGCGTCATTAAGGAAGGCTGTCTGTGTCGCCAGAGTGGAATCACCTGAGCATTGCACCGAACAGTACAGGTTTCTTCCTGCAGGTCCAGAGACATGCAAGTAGGATATTGGCATCTCTAAATTGGCATCTTTAAATGTGTGTGTGTTTGTGTGTGTGTGTGTGCATGTGTGAAAGTATGTGCCCTTCAATGGACTGGCATCCCATCCATGGTGTGCCACCTGGGATAAGCTCCTGCCACCCCCCACCCCTCGTGACCCTGAGCAGGATAAGCCTTAATGGATGGATGGTGCCAGTTGGTCCCGAAGGTAAGAAAATGGAATTAAGAAAAAACCTACAGTATCTACATGGATTCCTCTCCAAGTCTGATGGTGACTGACCTCTGTAAGCTACTGTGCAAGAAGAAACAGGGGCACTCACATCAAACTGTTGGATCTTGTCAAGGACTGAGGTCTGGCATCATACTGAGCATCTCCTGAGCAGTGCTGCTGGGAAGACGGGACTCCATACCAGAGGGCCATGGAGGAAAGGCAGCGGATGGAGGCCATCCACCTCTGAGGAGATGCAGCCTGTGACTGTGTTATTAGCTTAGCGTGGATCAACTTCATTGTGTAGGACGTTAGTTGGTTGTTAGGGAATCTGCTAGTACTGGATTTTGTGTGTCAGTGATGGGAGCAGATCACACTCCTTTAACACATATTACCAAAAAGAATGGAGGACAGAGGCAGAGAATGGAGACATGGAGAAGGAACACAGGCAACAAGATTCGAACAGGGACTGGCAACAAAAAGTTCACAAGAAATTGAGATAAGGGTAGGGCTAAAATGAAACACAGGACGTGATAAGACAATGCTGAGGTGGACTCAGAAACAATGGGGGTGTCTTGAGGCTTTGCTACATGGGGGGGGGGGGGGGGGGGGGT
>JAODUD010000107.1:21463789-21480532 GCA_026784285.1 Stomatorhinus walkeri
GCAGTTGGATAAACACTGGTGCACCTCCTGGTAATCTGCAGTTGGATAAACACTGGTGCACCTCCTGGTAATCTGCAGTTGGATAAACACTGGTGCACCTCCTGGTAATCTGCAATTGGATAAACACTGGTGCACCTCCTGGTAATCTGCAGATGGTTAAGCACTGGTGCACCTCCTGCAGTTGGTTACGCGCAGTGACTCGTGCCCCATTGCCCCCATTTTCTGGGTGTGCTCACTGACCCCACACCTGCCCGCACCCACAGAAGCTGAAAGCAGAGGTGATAAGTGACTCGCGGCTCTTGAGCATGCTGAAGGAGCAGTTTCGGGAGCGGAGGAGGACCCGTGTGTGAGTAACCATACTCAGGACACTTTAACGTGAATAAAGCTGTAGTGAAGTGTGGAGAAGCAGTCAGAACCACAGCTTTGTAAGATGCTCGTCAGCAAAAATAAAATCAACTCTGTATTTTTTCAATTTCCCTCTCAGGCTTGAGAATGGATACCAAACATTGTCAAAGGTTGGTAAACATTTGTTATTTGTCTTCTTAATTTCTTTAACAAAACAGATAATAAATAGTGAAGCCTTTAACTTTAACTTGTATTTTTCATTGTGTATAACGGCTGAAGGCCCCATGTGGAAAGATAGATTGGTCCAGGAATGTGGAAGCTGAAATTCACAAATCTGAATGAATGGCAGTATAGATCAAATCATCTGACCCAAATCAGTGTTTTTCAAACCTGTCTTTGGGGAATCCCAGATAGTCCACGTTTTTGTGCTGGGGAGGGGAGGAGGAAACACATGGGCTTTCTGGCAGGGAGCTGGGATGCAGCGAAATGTGGACCGTCTGGGGTCCCCGAGGTCCGGGCTGGAAACACTGACTTAAAATGAATCAGGGGCCCAAACTTAATGCTCTAATTTTGAAAAACAAGGTAAAGTACATCATGATCAGAGCAGTAATATTTATATATTTAATGCAGTTTTTTTAATTGCCCCTTGGGCTACTTACTGTGCTTAGCAGCACTTATATGTGTTCTTACAGTAACTGCAATATTTTGCCCTCTGTCTTGTATTTAGTGTCTCTTGGTGACTTTTAAAAGCTATATTCACTTTTTCCAGCGTTGCCTTTTCTACCTTTTCTCCTAGCAGTTCAACCAGCAGTTTGACTGGTTCTCCAATCACGAGGAGCCTGCAGGAAGAATTCAGCCAATTAAAGCGCACGATAGAGGTGTGTCTTCCTTCCCTCTGGTGCCGTTACTTACACACCTACTAGGATTTGCGCAGTGAACATCTGAGAAGCTTTTCGAGTCAGTGTTTTTGGTCGTATGAACATGTGGTCGTGGTGACTGGCCTTTTTCACTCTTTTATAGTGCTGTATGAAATCTTCCGTCCAGATCATAACTGCATCACCCTGATGCTCCCAGTAAATAGCACTGTTCAGGACATTATGTCATCCTTGGTTGGTCCCGATGGAGACCATGTTCTGGTGAAGATGAACTCAGCTGGAGGTAGGAAATATCTACAGTAATCCTGGAAGGTAAAGAGTAATACTGACGTGTTGTAACATGTATGAGAGTTAGGCGGCATTAGTTTTCCAAATACTGGTAAGTGGAACATGTTTAAATGCTGGTTGTTGCTTAATCCACTGCACTATGCTCCAGTGAATTAGATCTGTATCTTACAGGAACTGCAAGTTATGATATTAAACACAGTTAATGTTTGGTTGTACTTGCTTGGCTACAAATGAGCGTGCCGCTTAGCGCATGTGTGTATCTCAGACAGGGTTCAGCTGAAGCTGGATGCCACAGCAGTCTTCACCTCGCTGGGCATCAATGAAAGGTTATTCCTCTGCATCTCCTCTCAGGTTGACCAGCTGGTGAGCTTGACTTTTGCTTCTACCGTTTATACTGCAGATGCTCCTCGCGTCGCGATTCTTTAACTTACGATATTTCGACTCTACGATGGTGCGATAACCAAGCACATTCAGTGGCGTCCTTTGAAGTTTGAACTGTTGCCCGGCCGGCGATGTGTTTGATACTTTCTACTGGTGCTGAGTGATGGCAGCAGCCTTATAATTATGCATACAGTCTCTGTAGCCATCGTGAGCATAAATATCGCAGGCAGTGTTTTTGTTCTGTTTAACCCAATAATCTCGATTTACTTTTCAGTTATTGGGATTTCATTACAGTAATTATTTATTTACTTATTCAGTGACAGTACTTATTTATTGACATATATCATGTCATATTCATATTTAACTCACAATATTTTCCACTTACAATGGGTAAATTGAAATGCAACTCCAATGAAATGCAAATCGCAAGTGGAGTTATTCTAGTGGAATTCAGACATTTTGTAATTAATTCTGATGACCACATAAAAATGTGTTAAAGTTTACGGTTGAAAGTGTCATTTGCGTATTATGCCATATTAAAATCAGAGCTTCAGAATATTGAAAAACATTTTAGATGTTTGATCATTTCGGAGGCAGGATTTTTTTTTTTGTTGTTGCATCAGTCCACATCCTGCTCCAAAATATTTTTCAAAGAAGTTTAATGAATCTTTAATTAACAGCCTGCAGTTTGCTAAAATTGCAATACACAGGTGCAGTTCTTAATTAGTTAATTGCAGAGCACAGTGGAGAAATAACTACTAAACAGGCAAAGATTCGTGTTGGAATATGAGGGATACGAGATAAATGAGACGCTGACTCAGACCTCGGCCTTGACAGACACCCCTGAAGGATCAGCTTGGCCTGGAGCAGGGCACCATGGACTCCCTGGAGCAAATGAGCTCTAAGGACATGGCTGGCCAGCTTAGTGACTACGACTGGGAGCTGTTTGGTGCTGTACATGAGGTGGGTGGGTCCAGGCAGACACACAGGGCAGGCAGGTGCCACTGGGGGTGGGGGCGTGAATGTTAAAAATGCACAGTGACTCACATCATATGAGGCACCAGAAGCATGTGTTCACTGCAAGTCAGGATCTGATAAACTTGCATGTGTCCATCAGATATCGACGCGAAACAATGACGCAGGTGGCAGCCAGCGAGTCTGTGAAATGTTCTTCTGCCTGTACCATCACATTGACTGGACTTGGGGTGACATTCCCCCCCCCCCCCCAGAGCTACAGCAACTGACCCACATCTTCTGTCTTCAGGTGGAGCTGGTCTACTACATTTTCGGCAGACACCGGTTCCCATCTGCCACCACCGCCAACCTGGAGCGATTCGTCAGGCGCTTCAACGAGCTCCAGAACTGGGTGGTGACTGAGCTGTGCCTCTGTGCGGACCTGCAGAAACGGGCCCTGCTGCTCAAGAAGTTCATCAAGATAGCCATAGTGTGAGTGTCTTTGGATCATCCTGCCAGGGCCGAGAGTGGCCGGCACTAAACAAAAAATGAGCCAAAATTATCACCAAATGTAGCCAAAATAAAACTCCCCCGCTCACTATTTTTGATTTGTGTGATGACCAGGGGTTTCCAACAGGGGTTGTCATAAATGTCCACTGTGCATCAAGCCGTGACTGTGTCCAAAAAAACAAGTGCAGGATATGCATTGGCTCTCTGCAAGCTACACTGCTCATATTATTAAAAATATTTATTTTAATATTTCCTAATCCTGTTATTATTGTAGTTAAACTAGCAGTGGTATAGACAGTTAAAGGTAGTTGTGGATCCTTATGCATGTAATTTTGACACCATTAATGTTCCCCAAACTGTTCATGTTCCTGAAATACGTGACCTTTTTACAACCACACTTGAAGTAAATGGTTTAAGTAAATGTAGTGGTTTTAATTTGTCTTTGCATGGCGGATACCTCCCGATTGTCCCACAACAGCCTGAAGGAGCAGAAGAATCTCAACTCCTTCTTTGCAGTGATGTTTGGGCTCAGTAACAGTGCAGTGCAGAGGTTGACTAAGACGTGGGAGGTAAGGGCTCAGGGCCAGGAGGGGCACTCCTGGGTGTTTATGACAGTCACAGCTATGGATGCTCTCTATAATGCTGAAGATACTTATAACGTCCACACAACATCCACATTTTACTGCATGACTGGTGTACTATGAGATTGTGCTCCGGGTATTTTTGGTGACCACTGTTCAGACTTTGAAAAGGCGACTATTTAACATGCTGATCAGGTTTTGAGGAGAGTCACACCATGGCCTGTGTAGATTTTCAACAGCTCAGATACAGACCCTTACAAACTGTTTGTTTCCCAGAGAGTGCCGAGCAAGACCAGGCGGATCTATTGTGCTAATGAAAGATTAATGGTAAGCAATGTTCACAGATAATAAATGCAGCTATTAGCAAAACTCTTGCCAAACAGTACTTCCTATCTGTTTAAACTTTGGGATTTAAATTGAAGTGTGGCTGAAATGTTGCTATTTTTGTAGTAAATTTGAATCATTTCTAAGTATTAAATGATGTACTAAAAGACGTATTACAGCTGTGCGTGCTTCTTTCAGGATCCGTCCCGTAATCACAGAGCTTACAGGCTCGCTGTAGCCAAACTGAGTCCTCCTTACATCCCATTCGTGCCTCTTCTGCTCAAAGGTAACAAGGCTTAGACCACTGTCTAACATCTGTATTACAGTATAAGTATACTCTAAGTTATTAAGTTCTTAACTCTAAGTTATTAAGTTCTTCCCAAGCGAGCTTGATGGGCCGAATGGCCTCCTCTCGTTTGTATAGTTCTTATGTATATAGTCCTCTATCTAAATTTAAGTATGTTTATGTACTATATAATAATATTTACAAATGACCTTGCCACATCTGGGGTGTTAGTGATGTATCTCACATAAGATGTCACGTCTGAAGCTGCCTTTAACACGTCTGACGTCCTCCAAACTAGTACTCTACGTGTATTTAGTGCATTTTGCAAAACTTACAAAAACTCTCAAAACATTCCCATGTAGTCACACCTCAGGGCTAGGGCTCTGTGCCCTTCCTACAGTGGAATTATTACTATGTCATCCCAATTGACTATACATTCAATCAAAGTGTTCCGTATGTACATAAAGTAAAGAGGCTCATTGTAGCCATTTTTGACTTTAAACAAGTGACATTTCCTTCCTGATTTGATTCAATCTAGGGAATCAGATATGAGTAACTTTCGTTGTTTAAATGAATACTATCGCAAACAGAAAAGAGAGAATTGTACAGACAAACAGAAACAGAGAGACTTGTTTTCATTTAGATATCTTCGATCAACAGTTCTTCCTTAAACCCTTTCAGAATTTAAAAACCACTGAGATGATGTGTTCAAAAAAAATCCAGTGATATGTTTGTTTCAAGATTTTATCGACTGTGTCAGATTTTATGTAAATTGTAAATGGTAAAAAACATAAAAGGTGTCTGTGTGCAGCCAACTCTATGTCTCCTTTTCCTTTTTCGTAGACATGACTTTCATCCATGAAGGAAACAAGAACTACACTGAGAACTTGATCAATTTTGAGAAAATGGTAACTTACTGCCTAAAATCTACCCATAAGTGCTACTTGTCCAAATCAAATTCAGGCTTGTATCCAGTTTTCACAAGAAAGTGGGATCAAAATTAAGTACTATTAATAAAAAAAAACATGCCGTAACGGATTATTACATTTTTTCAGCATATTCATTTTGTCATGTGACATCAATACTTCAATACAATACAATCAATACAAGTTATTTGTAATTTAGTCAGACACAAAGCCGGCTCCGAGAAAGAACAGCTTTTAAGATTGTTGTTTTAATGGATACTCCTGGGTGATATTTTGCTGTATAAATGCGTAAGACAAACACAAGTCAGTCTGAATCATAACATGGCGCCAATTCCTTGCTTGTCTTTTCCATTTTGCAGCGCATGATTTCCAAGACCTTGAAGATAGTGCGGGGATGTAGGAGCCAGCCTTATGGTAAAAGCCACAATGCCATTCGTGTTTGACATATTTGCTGCATGAAAAATATGCAGAATTCAGTAACTCCGGGGTGACAGCTGGGTCAGCCGTGATGACATGTCGTGAGAACAAGTTTTTATTTAGCAATAACTCGGCATTCCACCACCGTGAGGCATGAGTTAGTCTGATCTTAAAATGCTTGATTACTTACAAGACAGGAGCCGATTCATTCCTTATGGTTAAAATAGTAAACCTTTAGAGAGGTGATAATGAATTCCAAAATTGAATCGCTGTTCTAAATATAGCACAAATCCCAGAGTGCATTTTGATTGACAGCTACTGATCACCAGACAAGTCCAGTAAAAGTTAGCATCCTCTTTGGCACCTGGGGGAGCTGGGCAGCCCCTTTCTACATGCGTCTGTGTGCTTTTACATTCTGCAGTTCCCTCGTCCCCACAGAAGGGGCTGACTGAGCGGATGTTTCTAGAGACAGGTCCTGTGCGAGTTTCTACATGTGAGTACCATTCGCAGCTCCTTGTCACTGCCAAAACAAGGATACTGTAAAAGATATTTAAATTATTTGTATATACATGTAACTTCTTATTTATCCAGCACAGGATCATAGTAATATTTCGATTAAGCTATGAATTTCACAGGACACTATCACCTTGTTTTTCCCCCACTTCCCTACACCCTTGTTATCCAGGTTCAGAACAGTCCCTGTCATTACGCAGTCCTACCACCGTGCGGCAGTATATCCAGAATATCAGAGTCATCGACAACCAACGAAAACTCACACAGCTGTCCAGGGCAGTGGAGCACTAGAGCCAGAAGCCACAATTGAACTGCCACTGTGCCTGTTATTTCTACAGATAACTCGGCCTCCATCCAGGAACCAACATGTCTGTCAATGGTGCATTCTGGGAGAGGGGGGCTGTTTACTTACCAACTTAAAAAGGACACTTTTTAGTGGCTCGTGGTGTCTTAGTGACACCTTCTGCCAGACATGAAGAGAACAATATTATATTGCTGTGGTTGGACAGAAGTTTCACATTAGCCGACATGTATTTTCAAACCGCTGTGTTTGTTTGTTAAACTGACATCGTCCAACTCTGTAGCAGGGAGCTTTGACGCACAGGACGGGAGCCAAGATAAGTCACGCATAGCTGGGAAGAATTCCGCATTAGTGCAGCTCATTCTGTAGCCTGACTTATTAAAACTGAATTTATATACATATACAACACATTCCATATGATGTGAAAAAGTTTATTTTTTTATAAATAAATTATTTAAAAAATATGTCTGGTCTCTCATTGGAACATTGTAAATTCAAATTACATAAAGAAACAAGACTAAATGAACTAAGTACTACAGGCGAAACAAGTCTGTCAATCTAATTTATTTCCAATAAAAGAACAACAACCAATAAGGACCACGGCAGAGACAAGGCAGGATAGATCAAAATAAAATGAATATATCTTGCTTACCAAGGCATAATTGAACTAAAATATAATTCTAAAAAGCACTGTTTCGTTTATGTCTGTTCAGGGCCTTCTATCCCCACCGCAGCCAGGGGGCGTGACTGCTCACTACCCCAGGCACGGTACAGCATCTTGGGGGCAGGTTACCACCTCCCTGGGCGTCTCACCGCAACCCCCCCAAGTCAGTGTCTCCTTCATCTGCACAGCTCATTCTTTACAGATATGGAAACAATACTGCCTACTCCAGTTATTGACTCCTCCACTGCATTCTGACAGGAGCTCACTGCCTCCACTGCTTCATTCTCCACACCAAGTTGCTCCTCATACCCCTAGATTTCCCCTGGAATATGTAGTGGTCTACATAAACTGAAGACTCAGTGCTGCTCCCTCTTCTACTTGCGTTTCCAACATTTGGCATACTATCTGCCCAGGAAATGAACCATGCTCTGGACTGTTAAAGTGTTGGACCTTGCCCTCTCCAGCAGAGGGTGCTGTGACCCAGTTGTTTGTCCGGTTTCTACCACCCTGACAGAGCTGGGAGAACTCACCAGCAGGTTACAGGCCGATGTAGCTGGGAAAAGGTTGGATTCTCAATTACAGGACATGGTGACATGGAGTCTTTTTCTTAGGTGCCAGAAGGTGTGATGGAGGTCCTTGGTTACTGGCAATGCTTTCTTTAGATGGAATGCTGACATAACTGGATGCTATGATTGAAGGTGAGAACTTGGTGCTAAAACAAAGCTGAGCTTCCCTGTTGATCTAAGTCCCCACAAGGGACTCCTCGGGCACAGAAATCAGGGTTTTTGAGAGAGGAATGCCATCTTGCTTCCTGTTGTGGAGAGGAGGAAATAGATCCACCATATTTCTCAGAAACAAAGCTGAAAACCCATGTCGGAGAAGCAGGGATCCTCTGAATCCCGCTGACCAGGCTTGGCCCCCGCCCTGCCCGACCACGCAGTTTGTGTGACTCCTACCTAGAGCTGTAGCAGACAGTCTGTTGACAGGCTATTGCTGCAGGAACCCGTCACTCCGCATCTCAGTAGCTGGAAGCTAGACCCGGGCATCCTCTTCACCTCCAGAATGATCGTTCCGAAAGCCAAGGCTATGAGAGCCATAGGCCAAGGGGCTGACATCGCCTGAGGAAGAGCTACGTTGGCATTAAAGTGCTATGGCAGTGTTGGTGGCTCAGTCTCTGGGGTTGTCTATTTGTAGGGCTGGGTAGTAAATCAAATCTTTATGGTATTTAGATATATTTTCAAAACGAGATAGAGGATGAAACAATACAATTTATTGTGCATGAAAACTGGGGCCCTTCCATAGTATCAATTCTTGTTTGTAAACGACGCGAGAGCTTCAGTCGTGACGTTGCACAGAATCCCAGAATAAAATCGAAACCATTAAGTCAGCGACTCACTGGGAATGTGATGCAGGGGAACGGTGTGGAATCGTTGGTACTTTAGTTAATTTATAAATGATAAATAAAACATTGGCAAATGGCTCACAGGTTATAAATATATCATACCTTAAAATGAGATTCTTCCCAGTTAATTTATTAAGAGCACGTTCAATGCTTGACAGGCCCCTGCTTTAGAGCCATTTCCCAAATATGTTTCAGTTCAGATTTCGGTAGCTTTAGGTAGCTATACAAGAAATAGGCATCATTTATTTTTGTCTATTTTGAGACTTAAGTTTGGAATTTTAAAAAGTCTATGCTGAATAGCTGTAATTGCAAATTGCTTGTAGTTTACAAACTGAAGGGGGGGCAGATTATGCAGGGCTTTAATATGTTAAGAGCATGAAGTGTATTTGATGGGACACAAGGAACCAACGGATTTGAATGAGGAAAGGCGTGAAGGAGCGAATGGGTAAGTTGTAGCCCAAGACGGGAAATGCTTCGATTATGGAGAAAGGCAATCTGGGAAAGGGCACTGTCGAGAAGGACATCTTCACCTGGGCGGAGTTGGGCAAGGAGGCGTCAATGAAATCAATGAAAACAGTAAAACTGTTAACCCTTGCAGGTGTTGATCTAGAGCCAATAATTGATGCACAAGGTGATGGGAGTCCAACACAAACTTCCAGTAGTAACTGGTCGGACATGATGGAGAAGATGGAAGGGACGATGGAGGAAATAGAAGAGATGATGAAGGAGGAGATGGAAGAGGGGCTAGGTAAAGGGAGTGATATTACACAGCGTTGAGGCTGGAGATTGGCCAGCAGTGGTGTATGATGACAGCAGGTGGCAAGCAAAGGCCATTGACGTCAACACTGAAAATAAATTACTGTTCCTTTGCCTAATATATAACAGCATCCCTGACAGGTGCCATTGTAACAAGATTGGCCTAATAAATGTTATTCACTTCACCCGTCAATGGGCCTAATGTTATAGCTGATCAGTGTATTTAATATTTAAAATTACGGTAAACAATCAAGGAAATTAGAAACTGGATATTTCACAAAAGGGTGAAATAAGAACAAAACGTTATATAATGAATTGTATTACCTATATCTGGACTAAATAATTAGTTATTGACATGTCTAACACCACATTGTATGTGTAAATAGTATAAACTAATATGTTTTTATGTTGGAAATAGTAAGTGTCGTAACCATGTAATGTTTGTTGTGGAATGCGTGTGTTTTCATTAGCGTATAACCATGTAAATGTGTGGTGCACATTGTTGGCTTCCACATTTGCAGGTGGTAGAATAGAGATCAAGTTCCATTTTAAAACAGCTGTCGTCTTCTTTATTAAAACGACTCATGCACTCATCAGAATAGCTATTTCTAATTAATGTCATTTTTTAAAGTAAGACATAAAACATGTTTGTTTTTCCCTTATCTCCATAATCATTAAAAAATAACAGGTGGCAGAAGCAGTTTACCTGCAGTAATGGAGGATGGCAGTGATTAAATCATGCAGAATCAACACCATTGTTACCATGATCACCAGGAAAAGGACAATATTATACGAAGGTTCCATGTCGTCTATGAGTCACGCATGCATTCTTTTAATGGATGCGTCGCAAATCTATCATTAGCATCATTCTAATTATGGGCAACATGATAGCTTTTGTTTCAATTTATGCTGGGACACAGCAGTGCTTTGGATGATGGAATGGGACATTGCAATTTGCCGGGATGTGTGATTTTTATATATAAAAAAAAAAACTCCAGTTAAACTTAGCATGTGTTTGGAATGTGGGGGCTTGAGTACCTGGAGGAAACATGACTTGTGGGGAGAAAAACTGCACACAAATGGGGCTATGGTGGAAACTCGAACCTGGGTTCCAGAGGTGTGAGGCAACAGTGCTAATCACTTTGCCTCTGTATATTTAGTCGGCTGTATATTTTATTTTCTTAATACATGACAATCATTAAGTCTTACAGTGTAGGCTAACATGTCACGCAGAGCCCTGTATAAAATGAGGTGAAAGTAAGATTTTGAGCACAGAACGGTTTTGTGCTGCATATGAAGCACAGTCATGCCTCGTTCATCCCGACCAATTCATCAGTATTACAACATGATTATATGCCTAAAATTTCCAACTCATATTATTAAACACAGATCTTTAGCTGTAAGCCAAATTGTGTACGCATGTACACAAAATGTGGGGTATACTGTATATGTTTAACATATCTCCAACAGTGTCACGGATGAAGCATTATATATAATAATCTGTAGGTCAACAAGGCAGTATATGAATTTAAATTTTATTTTGCACATCTAATTCTTTCCAGCATAAACAGGTTCTATAATTTAGTTTAACATAGTCATATTTTCCATGGCACACTCAAAAGACAGTCTAACCTACCTTTGAAGAGATAAGGGGGACTTGGGTTTAAGACGAAGCGAAATGGTTCCACTACAATCTCAGTCGGCTTGGTTATAGACTGCCCAAGCAGATGGTTCCCTAATCCATTAGACCTCTGTATCAGGTTACCCTAATTGTAGTGACACGACTGGATTTTGAAAATCACCATTGTACACATTGCATATGTACTAAAATGTGTGTATTGATTCATAGTAAGTGACACTACCTCAAAAGTTTTGCCAGTCACAGCGCAACGTTTATATCAATCACAAGTCAATTAATTGTTAAAACGCACTAGGCAGTTTTTTCAAAAATCGACACCAAGCAGAAGTTTGAAAAAACTGAACACTTTATTTGAAATGCAAATCAGTAGAATACAAACATACAATTTAAAACAATTATAGTTCCCACAATATGGGGAGCAAAATATGACAAATCTAGACTCCTTGTTGAATTTACAAATATTGTCCCTGCCCAACATATATTTACACCTTTAAAATACTTGAGACAGGAAAAAAATATTTTTTAAAAAAAGGACAGTCCCAGTGCTTCCTCCTACCGAGAATCAGAATTGTAATCCAAATTACATGCCAATATAAATAGTCAGTTGTAGTTCTTCTATGTACAATACAGGTAAAAAAAATAAAATAAAATAAAAAACAGAAAAGGTCTGCTACCTGGCACGGGCCAAAAAGCAAATCGAACTGCCAGATTTAGTCTGCCAAGTACTATAATCGTCAATACAAGTTGTAAAACAGCAGTATCAAAGTGAAAACAAAGCAGACAGGGTGATTTCCTTCCTGTGAAGGAGTGACAAAGCATGCCGAGAAAAATAAAGTATATATAGATGTACGTATATTACGTGTGATTCTGTATTTCACGCAGACCTCAGTACTGTATACATTTTGTGACCTCAAAGCCATACAAACACTTGGGTCTGTTTTAAACTTAATGCATAAAGTGGAAGTGAAGTGATACAATATTGCACTTATAACAAACTTATCAACAGCCAGCTATTATCCCTTTACCTTTTCAGTTTGCACATATTCTACTCCATTGTGATTCATTCACGCTACTGAAGAGCCACTTAATGGTGACATTTTTGGATCCAGATACAGGAACCGGGCATTGCGGCTGGTTCACACAAATCAGTTCCACAAACAAAAGTATTGTGTGTTACAAGCATGAAGATTTAAGGAGCAGGGCTTGTTCTTACACAAGACACACACAATTCCGACTTTTCCAATCAACCCTAAAGCATTTCCATACTCAATTTCTGTATTAGACTGCAGTTCCTTGAGGAGGACAGATTCTATCTGAAGAGGATTTATGGTACGTTCCACTGTGCCCCTTCCCCTTGCATTGACATGCATAAGATGAGTTTCTCAACTTGTGACCCAGAAGGTTTCCCCGTTCTTTTTCAGTGTTTGACTTCTCATAACTATTGACAACAGCTCACCAGCATAGTTCAGCATTTCCGTAGAGTTCCTACTCAGCACCTTCAAAGCATCTTCTGGGAGTGACATCTCCCCCCCCCCATCCCTCACCTGAAGCTCTAGAGACAACAGGTCACACACCACATTCTAATCAGAGAGAAGGTTTCCATAAAGGTTTCATAAGTCCAGTGTAGCTCCAGTCATGTCCCAGGCGACTTTTTAAAAAATATATATATATATATTTATGTTGCTCTGGCACTGAGGAACAACAAGAGAAATACAACCAAAAGAAACATGAAACGAGTGGACAGTCCGGACCCAGATAGCCAACCTCTGTTCTTGGCTGTTCCATCAAAATCAGTAGATTTTTGGTGCCACTGAGTGCAAAATTTAACCAGCACTGCATCCTTTGGAGGAAAAAAAACACACCTGAAACACAACTTATTCTGAAAGGACAGAAATATTTTTACAGCCAATAAACTATTGAAACCTCTGAAGGACCTTGGACTTTGCTGTAGACCAATGTTTCCCCAACCCAGCCCTCGGGGAACCCCGGACAGTCCACGTTTTTGCTCCCTCCCAGCTCCCAGCCAATCAGGAACACCGAATACCTGGTACAGGTGCAGCTGGGAACCGAGAGGAAGCAAAAACATGGACTGTCCGGGATTCCCCGCGGGCTGGGTTGGGAAACACTGCTGTAGACTATGTGCATGAATTTCATGCCACTATCAGATTCAAATACAAACCCCAGTGTCTGATGTACCAAGCTATGAGAAACCTTAAAAATAAGGTCTATCTGTGCTGGACCATGTTTAGCTTGTAAACAAAGCAGTCAAAACACAGGAGGAGAAGGCCACAGTCAAAGCAGGGATATCAGCTCAGTAAGGAAGAGAATTTGTTGTTGTGGAGGTTCAGAAGCTCCATGTGTCTCATCTTTCAAATGCCTGGTTTTCCCTGGTGATCTTCAGCTTTGTTTAGGATCTAGGACTTATAACGGTGTGAATCGTGCCCACATTCGACACCCATGGCAGGAGCCATTGGCTGTTCCATGCACTTGAAATGCACTGCGACTGACTATAGCACCAACAACATTAAAAAATGAAAGCACTGTTTTCCTCTTTTTAGAGGCCAGACAAAAAAAGGGCAGGTTGAAATAAAAGAGTTCTTTTATCTTTGGGGAGTCTTCCCCTATGACCATATATTTTCTTACCTGCCCCAGTCACACAGACTCACAAAAATGCATTAAATTAAAACCCACTGTATCAAAAGGAGCTGGATAATTGCATAGTGAACGTCTTTGGTGTATGGACACCAACCATAACACCACTGGATGAAAAATTAAAACAAAAATATTAAATTAAAAACATTCATTTGGTTGCAGCTGTTTTTTTTCCTATAGTGCAGCACAGTGGAGCTCCAGTGGTCGTTATGTCCCAAAACTGAACTGCTGCTTCCTTACACAGGCTCAATTTACCCAGCGAGAATGTAAAAGATCTGGTTTTGCCACGTTGGGCCACCTTCAGACATCTGAGGCAGCCTGGGGCTTCAGCTGTGCCTTCTCCATAGCAGTGCCGTAGGGTAGTGGTCTCTTGAAGAAGTCCAGCTGCAGGAATCAAGGTCAAAGAGTAGGTTAGGCCACAAACGGGACTGAAAAATCCTGGGAATATATGGGAATTAATATTTCCAAAATTCCCCAGATTAATTTCCCATGGAATGGAAAGTTTTGGGAAATTTTCCATCCCTTTACAACCCTAGCCACAAATGACAAATTACTCATACTCTTTATGTAAAATCCCACTTCACAAACAGACACTTTAGTGGCATCATTATACAATTAATTAGGGGGACATTTTAAATATGACTCACTTTGTATAGGACATAGATTAGTAATGCCAGCAGGAGCAGGCCAGCCAAGATGGCCAGTATGATGATCCACAACGGCACGGGGTATTGACTGTCTGGTTTGCTCCACACCAGGGATGTCACCACCTGCATGGAGTGGGAGAGATCCATGTCACCTTCATGGTCTGCAGGCAGGGATAAGGGATCTGGATGCGATCTCTCTTATCTATCTTATAATCTCAGGGGACCTACGTTTCTGGCTCCACTGGGCATGTCCCTGGGCGCGATGGCGTACGGCATCTTCAGTACACGGAACTGGGCTGAGCATTCCAGGACATAATTCCTGTAGGTCCTCTGAATTGAAAACACAGGAGTATATTAATTAAGCACATTCAAACACAGCCTGTATATTCAATACAAATAACTGACAAACATCACTGTCGTCATAAACAGCATGCAAGCAGACACCCGACTGTCGCTTTATGCCCCAATTGCAGTGAAATGAGCTGCAGGTGATGATAATTGAGACCTAACGAGATGCTTCTTCTTCGACTGCATTCTGCAGATGTCCAGGAGAGGGAGACGGCACTTAATCTCAAATCCCCCTAAACTCAGATTCCCCATCAGTCACCCTCAAAAGTGTCATTTTGACATTCTGATCCTATGAGAGCCCAGAACCACAAGCTCACAAATTTCCAGGGCATCCAAAATCAGGTGTCAGAGCTTAAGACACATGGTAAAGCAGAGGTGCATTCCATTACCAGGGTTTAGAGCACATGCAATGTGACTTTGAATAAAGGGCAGCAAGGTTAAACAAGCAGGTAGAATATTTATTTCTTGATCTTAAAATAAGACAATTCGTGCCAAGTCACTTGGTCTCCTGATACAGAGCGATTGAGGTCTCACCTCAATGAAGGTCTCTGCCCAGATCCTGGAGCGCACTTTGAGGACAGCGCTGGTTCCCTTCTCCAGCAGGCCGACGTCACAGTGCAGCTTCCAGCACTCGACGTTTGAGCAGGACTGCAAAGAGCCAGTACAGCACTGAGCGCCATCCGTGGCGGCCTCTCCTGAACAGCCGCGGTTCACGGCACGCTTTCTGACAACCACACTGACGGTCATACTTTCTTTTCGCATTCTTTCATTTTTAACGCAGATGTTCCCACTTGAACAGAACAGAAATGAATAGGTGACAAAAACAGCAGCGAATGTAAAAGACTGCAGGGAAAGAGTTAAAGCGGTTTGCTTTGTAAGGGAAACGCAGGGAGACGCCCCCTATAGCCAAGGTCATCCTGTTCGGGGGCTGCTTCAGATTAATAAAGATTGGGGGAATGTCACAAGACTGTAAAAATTTTAAATCATCAGGCACAGCTACCAAAGTTATTGCTTGACCACTGAAACCAGTACAGTTTACTAGACTGCTGGCTATGTGCCACTAATTAAGAGCTCATGACGTCAGGCCTGCCTCTATAAAGCAAGCTTAATGCACTCGGGGCAGACAGACCACCCCAGATTGGGTGCTTAACCTGCCTTTCCAAGAAGTACATTAGAGTTTTTTTGTTCAACCACAGAAAAACACTAAACGCTAATTTCTCCCATATCCTAGAATGGACAAATCAGGTAGGTGATAAATAGGCAGAATTTTATAGGCTAATAAATACGGCTGATTACTGCCTGGGCGCTGTACCGGGGCCTCCGGCGTAACCCGTCAGTCAGCTGCTGAGAGAGGGGCTCAGCATCGACCAGCCGCGGGCTCAGCAGCCGCCCTGTCGCTGAAAATGCCCAATGTTCAGCTTTCAAAGAGCAGTGAAAAGAAGCCTCTGGAAAGCTCACTCCGAACGCGACCTCCGGGAAGAACGCGAGCCCCATGTGTTTCCTGCAGATGCCAGGCCAGCGGCGGAGCCCAGCTAAACAGACCTCCTCAGAGTCACCCCAAGCTTTTCCCAAGGATATAACTCAATGATAAAAAGCACAAATCATAACACAAAAGCATGCGATAACCAATATTACGCAAAGCTGGAAAGCAATGGAAGTTTAACATGGCAGCCATTGAAAGACAACAGGCCACTTCAGAGACATGGGTGCCAAAATCAGGGCAGAGGGGTCTGCAGTGGCAGTGCAGTGCGAGGCTGCCTCACTGACAGACACACAAGATTATGGGACAGACAGGGACAGGCAATGGGACTGAGGCAGGGGTATAGTTAGAGACGAACGTACAGGGGACCGAGTATTTGCCGTGGGGGGTCATGGAAAATGTATGTGTATTAAAAGCTATTCATGACTTAAGGCAATAAATACATGTTTATTGG
>JAODUD010000107.1:21488585-21508063 GCA_026784285.1 Stomatorhinus walkeri
AAAATGTGTAGCGCATTTCCCCATCAGAGCAGGGTTATCTGTGACAAACAGCTGGCTGCACCTTACAAGGGGCAGATACCTACTGATACCACATCCTCGATTGTACTGGCCGCTGAGACGATTCAGCCATGAGTCAGGGGTGGACGGGACAGAGGTGAGCCCCCCCCCAGCGAGTAAAAATGCAGAGCGCCGAGCTATAACGTCCAGCAGACAGGTGGTGCTCTCATCTCTGACAACATCACAGGGGCCCCCAAGGTGCACTACTCTCCCACTGTGTAGGATGCTATTGCCCCAGGGCTACACAGGTTAGACAGTGGGAGGGCAATACTGGATGGGGGCCGGGAGAAGCGACGCCAGGGATACAGACGGAAAAGGCCTCCAAATATTAATCCGCTAGGAGCTACAGGGATGGAGGGTCATCCAGTAAATTTGTAACTACTAATTGCTTCCTTGTGTGAAACACAGCGGCCTGTTCACAGAGGCAAAAACATGGATAAACATGAAAGAGGAGAAATGAAAGAGGCAGCCGTATGGCCCTGGACAGCTCATAAAGGAGGGCTATCTAAGCTCTCAACCTCCCCTGTAGTTGGCGAACCAAGAGATTGTAATTAGCGTAACCATAGCGACATCCACAGCTGGCTTAGCGGTCAAGCCACCAGCCCACATTTGGCTTCTCACCCATGGAGAATCTGGAGCAGCGTTTTGCTGAAACGTAAAGGCCCAGGGCATGTAAAAGATGCCTATGTACAGGGGGTGAAACGGCGCAACTAAACTCAAGATCAGCTCCCCTCTAGTTCATTTATCCTTCATGTCCATGAAATCCAGAGAAAGTTACACACGTCGCCTACCCCAAAACTAGATAATGCTGTATGAACCCAAAACCTCTCCTGATCACATGACAGAACAAAGACACATTTTGCTTTGTAAGGAAAACAGTTGGAACTTCATCCCAATAGAACTTCTTCAGAATCATTCTGAAAGCCCCCTTCATTGTCACAGATTAATCATGGTATAAATGTGACGAAAAGCACCAGGCCAACTTTCTGTCAGAGATCTTGGAGAAAGAGGTCCTGGCTAAAAGCTGAGGGACAACTGGACCATGGAAACCCAGGAAAGACAGGCTCATGTCACTCCCAGAGCCTACAGGAAACAAATATCACTGCCTTACAGATGCATCTCGACAAGCCATAAGTGCTCAAGTTATGAACCGTACCCGGTGTCCATTAGCCTGTGAAGCTAAAAAAGGAGTTACACATCTCACGGATACTTTCTGTATATTAATTCACTCCGATCATAATCAATTAAATCAGACAGTGGTATAAGCCGACAGGTGACCAACATTACCTATGAGTCTTGTGCTGTGTGACTAGTCACACGCGCACAGACACACACAAACTCTACTGCTGTGAAAGTGGAATTTTATCGTGGGAGGTGGGGGCTAGGGGAGTATGATTTGCTGGAGACATCTGCTGCAAATTACAGTATAAATGGAACAAACTTTCACCGTCGATAACGGCACGATTCTCCGTACAATAGGAGTTAAGCACGACATCAGGGACTTGTCAAGGATCCAAGACATCAAAACCAGGCCACACAACTGTAGTGGGTGCAGCACAGAAACCGTACATGTGCTGCAGCACCAGTACATTGGAGAGGTCACAGCCACATTCAGATATACAAGTGCAGGGTCGCCAACTTCGGTTAGCTGGCTGAAGTGAGATTTTCAGTTCAAGACAAGTCTGCACACACATGTTAGTTTTATTACCTTGCCATAGCTAATTTTAAGTTTATAATGGACATCCATACAGTTTACCGTAATATTTCTTCCATGAGTGTGTGAGTCAAAGCCTGAGCAGTCCTGCCAACTCATACGTGCAAATTCAAAGCATACACATCCATATCAGAAATCCAGCATTTAAGGGCAAGCGTTCCCATCTCTCAGAAACGGGGCGGCAGGCCTATTAGATACTCACAGTAAAACGCAAGGGCACACAACAAAACGAAATCACCAGAATTTCAACAAAAAAAAAAGCTAAAAATGAAAGGGGTTACATCATTTATTCTTCAGAGGAATCTCTCTCGAAGGTGTAAGCCATGAAAAAGGCATCGGGACGGTCATAACAGAGCATAAACTGCACTGCCCCATTCTTTCAGCCGGATGTGGATAATAATGTGTTCTTCCATTGTGCAGATACAGTGACAACAACAATGACAGAGGCCAGAGAATGCAGATTCCATTTAAGGGTGAACAGCTTAAAGGAATATGGATTGAAGTCATTAGGTGAGATAAAGGATTTAAGCTTTGGTTGCAAAGGGGCAGTACGTACGTGTGCGGTCTGCACCTTATATGCGGTCTGTACCTCCCTCTCGAGGAAAGGGTTAGTTTGGAAAGAATGACAATGGTTTTATCAGGATCCTGAGAATTGAGTTCTACCTCCAACAGACAGCATCATAAGGCACCACAAAGACAGAGTCTTCAATGATCATCACATATCAAGCGCATCCCCATTTGCTTCAATACTGCAGACTAACTGGCTGAAAAATGTTGCATTTTCATTTTTTAAAAAAAGCAATATGACATTTAAATAACAAAACGGACATCACCAAACATCCTTTGAGGGGAAAAAATGAATGTTTTGCTGCATTCAAATATCAGAACCAGAGTAAAATCACACTCAATTAAAAATCTTTGTATAGTAATATTAAGGGTTTACTATAATTCACATAATGCACAACTGCAGTACGTCACATGAAAGAAACAGTGATTCCAAATGTGTGTGAAATCTGAAAGCTGATGGTAAAAACTTGGATAATGCACTGACTGTCAGCTAACAATCAGGCAAATGTGAAACATAGTCATGTATGTATTGCTATAAAACAAGACAATGATTTCATTGCATATGTTAATGTAATTGCACAGTATTTACATTTATACCATTTGAGGAAAGATAGAAAGAGAGCGCCCTGTTCTCCATTTTCTACAAAGAGAGATGAATTTACATGTTGCAGCGCTTACAGTATGTGCCAGAATCTCCCCCCTCTTAATCTTAACTCTATTCCACCAAAACGCTCCCAGCCTCTTGGGCAGGGTCATGTTGGTGAGATGTGAAGTAGCGGAGGGATGGAGGAATACCTTCTGCTCGATAAGGTCTGCAGTCTGGTAGTTGATGATGGGTCTCAGGCCGTGGGCGTCCGCAGCGGTGTGGGGGTTCAGGCTGAAGTTCAAGCCAATGTAGATGGTGGAGAGTTTATCCCGGAAATCCTTCTCCTCCTGGACGACATGGAAGACGATGAACGGAGAGTCGGGACTGAGCAGGACCCAAAGCTGTCCATTGGGCCCAATGTTCGTGTCGCCAGTAATTCAGAAGAGTGGCATGGACACTCACTCGGAGGTAGAACTTGGTCTCGTGGCAGACCCGGCCCCCCGGAAGCAGCCTCAGGTCCCGGCGCATGGTGGGCTGCTGCGTGTCCAGGAAGAGAGCCCTCCTCACCGCCCCCTTCTGCTTCAGCCGGTCCAGCTGCACCTCGGCCACGAAGTCTGTGCGCCATGTCAGGGGAGGGGGAAGGAGACATGAAGGGGATGAATCAGAAATCAGAGTGGAGGGGGGGCCCTGCCAGCTACGGGGGGGGGGCTGAATAAGCTACTCTGTACATTCCTTTATTAGTTACCGTATGTATTCATGATCACAGTCTTGAAAGACAGTTTGACCATTTGTCGACATGATGCGTTTTCACCTTAAAGTAGTACAAAATAAACTTAAAAACGTGATCAAAAAGTTATTTTATAAGGATCTTGTTCACATTAGGATGTTACATACTACTTGAAAATTTAAATACGGTACGCGAAATGTGCCAAAATAGAAAAACACGGGAGAGAAATCAAACCGCCAGGAGGAAGTATCGGGTCCATTCAAGAAATCAGAGTGACTACTGAAGATTAAACTTAAAACTGATGAAACGTGATTTTAGCACAAAAATGGCATTTTATTAAATTGTTTACTTTGAATCTTTTACTAAATTTTGGCACATTAGGAACAAAAGGTTAACCCTGAAGGAGGCATAAGCAGGTTCTTCTAGGCTCTGTCTATATGTCAGGTCTGGAGACACACAGAGAAAGTGGCAGCTGAAGAGCAGACTCTCCCATTTCTGCAGAGCAAACTTCACCGCCAGTACCAATAAGCCTCAGCCTCAAAATATGCTGGTCTTGCTGGAAGCACGGTGTGGACAAGCAGACTTACCAAGCTCATCTGGCAGGTGCCGTCCACTGGCTGAGAGGCAGAAGCTGAGATTCACACTGCAAGCAAGGAATGAGGACAAAAAAATCATTAATGTGCGTCTGAATACTCTGAAGCCTCCATTTTACTACATTTCCCCTTTTCAGTTGTGATGTGCGGAATCTATTATATTCTGACCAGTGCCAGAACCCACCTCCAAAGGTCCGTTTTGCAGCTCAAAAGAGAAAATACTATATGGTGACGATGACAGTGCTGTATGGCAAAGTACGCTTGTTCATAAAACTTTGATACTACTGGTCTAGCACATTAACCACCCCATCACTTGATACATTTCATGTTAGGATCCAATGATTAGGGTAAAAAGCTAAATCAAAAGCACACGTGTGTGTGTGTGTGTGACAGCTTCTCCTGATGTTTTCCAGCTGTGTTTCAACACAAGACAATATCTCTTTTCAAACCGACTGTTAAGGCACCTCAACCTTTGTAATCACACCACTACACCAAACATCTGAAGTCTCCAAGCAACAGACTAACCAAAACACTCAGCAGATGCATACGTAAACACTTAAAAATGTGCAAACACACACCCACACAAAGTGGTTATGGGAAAAGTGCATTATTTGAAATACCGATTCACAAAATGAATTCCTTAATATTTTGACCCCATTTAAATACAAAAGCAGGCCTTGATTCACATAGACCTTGAGCAGACAGTCACTTTTGTCATGCATTTTATTCAGACAGCAGAGAGCTCACTCAATATGATTTTGCTTGCTTGTGTCTCCAGTTACACTTCCAAAAATGTATTGCCATGCTAGGGAAGAAATGGCAAAACAAGCTGGCTAACTGGGATCGCTGCTTGTAGGAGTGAGCTGTCCATTCACGTACCAGGACACGAGAATGGTTTCATTTCCGTTTGTCAAAACACAGCTTTTCTCCTCTGGGTTGATCATGGTAGGGAACACAGTCAAAGAGGCACTGGTTCTCACAATGGGCCGGGCCCTGTAAGGGCGAGAACATGGGCCATTTAAAGAAACCAAGACAGAGGTTCCATAGTGACAGGTCCAGCAGGAAATGACACCAAAATCCAGGAAACTGGGGGAGGTTCAGTGCAAACCAGGTACCTGTAAAGCACTGCTTTGTCAACTCCAAAAGCCCCCACGAGGAGATCTAGGGGAAACGCAGAGGAGATGCCATCAGATCAGAATTTCATCCTTGTCCAGAGATCCCTACCAAACTACCTACCATTTCCATGACTACTATATTATTTCACTTAAAATAAGCACTTATTAAAAGCTGAATAGCATTTGGAATAGCCATATCTGCCTACTACATACAAATTACATCACCTAATAGTATTGTATGTAATTATTTTCACCCCATAATTAACTACTATATTTAACACACTATATTATACACATGGCTACAGGATTTCTCCATTTGGCAATCAAGCAGGAATTTGAAATGGATGTAACTGGAAGTGGAAATTGAAAGGAACTTCAGCTCACTGCTTTATGGACTAAGTTAGAATAAATTACATGCACTGATTCTTCAAATCAGAAATTAACCATTAAGTTCCCAAATCAGAGCTTTCGGTTTCGTCTGGTAGCTCTCACCTGGATAGCCATTCATGTCTACGTCTTTGTTTCCCCGAATGGCACTGCCAAAACTGGCGGGCAAGGTGCCAGAGGCCCACTGGCCAACCAGAACCTGGGATGGCGTGTCCTTGAGTCCACCACTATGTCCATTGTAAATAAAGACCAGTCCCTGCTGGTTTTCCCCTCCAAAAGGGCTGCTAACAGCTACGTCTGAAAATCAACGTGACAATCAGTCAGTCAGTGAGAACATGCTCCGCCCCAAAGAAAAAGGCTGGTATGTTTACCATTGAATCCATCTTGGTTAAGATCTCCAAGCGGAGCAATGGAGCTTCCAAATCGGCCATACGCTTGGGTGCCAGTGAGATGTGACTGGACGTGCTCCAGGTCAAGAGGTCCTCGCTGCAGGTAGACATAAACCCGGCCCATCTCCTCGAGCCGACTCCCTGACCCCCGGATCATAAACATCGGGGCGCTGACCAAAAGGTCATCCCAGCTGGGAGAAGATCCAGGCAGGAGGGGACAGAAGGGCAACATTAGCGCTCCAGAGTCATTCATTTATTTACATCTCATCTCCATCAGGGCAGGCTTTGCTGAAAGTAGCCCTAGTATAGAAATCCAAGCTCATTAGAGTCCAGATTGTGTTGCCACTGATGGGCTGAAATAAAACCATCCTGCTCCATGCCAGAGAAAAGCCCCGCTCCGTGAAATGTCCACGGCTGGCCAGACGCCCACTCACCCGTCGCGGTTGATATCGGTGACTGCTACGGCATACCCGAAATAGGAGCCCATCTGGAATACATCAGAGAACAACACATTGTTCCTGGAGCGAAGCTCATGATTCAGGCAATTCGCCCCCATCTCTTCTTTCCAAAGACTGATCTATAGCTCCCACCCAGGTCATGCCCTAAACCCCCCTTGGGAAGCAGGAGGGATTTCCCCCCCATCTGCCAGCCAAACATGAGAAAAAATATAAGCTGATCCTCAGCTAAAAGAAGAAATAGTACAATTAGCTTAATACTAAAATCAAGCTTGATCCTAGGTCCCCTTCCAACAGCCCATGAATCCATAGTGCTTCATAGAACCCTATGGGGGCCACAAAATGTCAGGCAAGAATGAATGTGTTCACCTGTTCGCCAGTGAGATTAAGCAAGGTCTGCAGATTAGTTCCATTTAGAATTGATACCTGCAAACAAGAAAAGCGAATTACTATAACAAGTCATTTTCGGTGAGCATTTATCCCCGAAAAGTTTGATAAAGTATATCCTTCCCCAGTCCACAAAAAGTACCTGTCACCCCTCTGACATTAGCTCTATTCCATGTCCCTATCCCCTCCCGTCCATTCCTCATTATTAGTAACCTTTCACTCTTTCTCTCTGTCAAACGTTTAGAGAAACCACCAGGAAGAGAGGGGTCCTTACGAAGCCAAACAGCAGCTCTCCTTTGGGGACGCCTGCCACGAAGTCTGCAGGACACAGTGACAGGAAGAAACAGAGGGGAAGCCTCTTTACATCTGTCACGTTCGGTTTACTTTGCAGGCACATTTATCCAAAGTGACACACGTTTTTGGTGTAAGCAGGGGGTCCGCCAGTCCCAGCCCAAACTGACAAGTGATAAATAGGGGCTGGTCTGTTCGCGGGAGGACACTCACCTTCCTGCCCGTCTTGTGTAAACTCCCCCACAGCCACGGAATAGCCTGTAAGAGCACAACAAACAAGAGAGATCATGATGGAGACAGATTTCAGCAGCATGTGCCTGCTAAAGGTAGAAAAAAAATTACCCAAGTAGCTGTCATCGTAACTGGCCTGAGCTTGCTTGGTCTGGATCTGGCCCATCACTGGAAGACGGAAGTAATCGGGATAGTAGGCCTTAACGATTTCATCCTTTGAGGCCGAAAATAGTTGACCTGAGAAGAAATGAAAAGCAATGCAATTAAAATAAATAATATTCTTTAACTCTACATCAGACCCAAAGACGGTCAAGGTTTTTCTTCTAACAAGAGCTGGGAGGGAGAAAAAACATGGATGACTGTGGGTCCCCCCAGGACCGGACTGGGAAACGCTGCTCTAGGCTTTTCCATCTGAAAGAAAGCAGTTGCGCGTGTTGTCTTCTTACCTTGCCAGAAGAAGCTACCAGGCCCTCCCAGGACCACTCTGCCGCTCTGAAAAATAAATCACACACCTCTGATATCAGCCAAATAGATCCGAACGCTACATGGTACAGTAAACGTTTAAGACCGGGGGGGGGGGGATCTCCCAAAGCAGGATCTCCTACGTAGTGGATTACCTTAAATCTAGAACTGATCGTCCAATAAGAGTTTAGGTAGAGAGCATTCCTATTGGACAGTCATGAATTTTGTTTCTTAAATCAGCTAACAGAAACGCTGCTTCATGGAATACACACCAACTTGAAGATATTCATGCCTGGGACAAGCCTGGCACATTACCTTGGTAAAATCAGCGCTGAATCCACCTTGACAATAGCCTTGACCACCTTCGTTAGACTTTTCTGAAATGAGAGAGATGGGGAGACTACAGCTGAATGTGGCTGTGACAGGAACACAGTGACTCCCAGTGTCAACAAAGCAACACTGCTTTCTTCTTTGATCGGTGAACGACACCACCATCTTCCTCAATTACCCCATAAATCACTCAGTAATATACCTGAGCGACATGGGGCGTATTCGACAAACTTGGTGAAGTTATCCACAGAGAGATAGCAGCTGCCTGTGACGTCTGAATGAGCAACATCATTCCTGGTCCTCCAGTTGTAAAGTGGGGCACAGGCCTATGAAATTTGGCATGAAGTCAGTAGCATTTCAAAGCAGAAGAGGTACAGATCTACATATTCTCAAATAATTTAAAATACTAATTACAAGAAAAAATGTTGAGGCTACTGAATAAATTTTAGAATAAAGTAAAAGCTAATATGCTAAAGAAAGACTAACAAATGGAATTAAGAATCAATGATACATAGAAACAGCCTTTACAGAACCCAAAACCGGCCCCAGGCACTTTGACACCCATCTGAGATAATATACTTCCTCTTCATTTGTCCAATAAGACTCAACTCATTAAGTCACTTACCAGGATGGTGTTGCCATGAGAACGTACTGTGGCACCAAACCACTGGTGAGACTTCATCTCCATCTGGACATACGTGTCGTTGATTATACCCATGCGGTTTCCTGCACCCAGGAAAACCCCCCGGGGGGGGGGACAAATTAGACAGGGCGCAATAAAAACATCACTCAGCCTAAATGGCATGCTTCCTGAACACGCTAACTTCCTGAGGAGAGCTCTTCGCATTCCTTGGTTATCAACCCAATTGCCCACAGCTTATAGATTTGGCAATAAAAAAAAAAGTAGAAAACTGAGGCAATCAGCGTTAAAACTCTGCGGTGAAAGGTTTATGAGACGGAGACTATTTCTGCTGACACTATTTCAGTGAGCACGTAAGATGGATGGGACACGTGAAAGAAAAAAAAGTCTGCAAAGGACCTTGTTGACCTTGCGTCTGTGCAACCACCTGGCCAGCAGAATCACACATGCTTTGTGTGGAAAGCAGGTATCAAGACAGATGGCCCTTAAGGTCATCTCACCAAGGAGACACACAGGTTATAAGATAAGGCACAGGGGCAGCATTTGAATGAGGGCAAGCAATGGACCTTAAACTCATCAGATGTAGTCTGTCATAGCAGGTGTGGGCGGGTGGGTGGCGTTTATGACAATGGCATCTTTTCTACTCATTACCCCAAATGTCACCAGTTTGATACAATTGGCAAATTCTCTTTCCCAAAGACTCCCTTGAGAGTGCTGCTACAGCAATAAAAGCCATTGCCATCACACAACAGTGACAAACATGTTGCAATGGAAGACGTGTGAGACCACTGAGGCACACAGCATGAACAGAAAAGGAGCGATACATCAGCATCCTTCCTTCCCCGAGAGCCACATTCTGCTGCTCGCCACCCCAACCGCATCAGGGGAAAGCTGCAGCAAGCCCATGCCGGGAGCCGCCACCATCGCCTGTCCTTCAGCCTCCACTTCAAACACACTGCTTACTCCGAGGGTGCGTCAATTCCGAGTGGCCGGTTTGGAAAGCGGAGAGGGATTAAGGCCCCCCGCTCTGGGTTGAATGGCCAAAGACGACGGGGTCCTTAGACTTAATAGACTGAGGAAGTGGATTCCCACAGGGCAGCCAGACATATGGAGATACGAGGCAAAAAACACTGCAAAGGCAGGCAGGTTGTTTATGCTAAACACTCCTACATTCACAAAATAAGGACAATTAACCAGCATGACTTTCACCAAGACGGCCATCTTACAAATTAATGCCTAGCTTAGATTAATGAATATACTATACAATATACTAAGTCTGTCATACTCTCTCATGTGATTGCAGCCTTGGGAATCTCTTCAGGACTGGTTTGCTGGGGAACAAAGAGCAAACCACAAAGAAAGACTGGAAAACATCGATTCAGCCAAAACAGGTCATTCAACCATGATAGACCTCTCTGCAAAAGGGAAGATGCAGACTACTTAGGGACATGCCAGCAAGACCATGACTATTTTAGTCTATATGGCGTCTCGGGGACTCAACAGCCAGCGATGGCTGTATCCATATCCCAGTGCTAGTCTGAGCTTCATGTTGGACCTTCTCCCCTTGTGCCCAGTGACCATATCAAAACCTGATACACAGCAGCATTTTTAAAATTCATCAGCCTCAATGTAGAAGAGCCCTTTAAAAGAAGCTCTACTCAACTGCATTTGGAACTGGCCCTGTTGCTACAGCAAAGACGACCCAGGAGTCACAGTGTTAAGGGCCCAGCCCGGCAGGCGAAAGGTCAGGCAGTCCTCACACTGCCTCCCGCGCCATGCTAATGTGCACCTGTCCCTCACAGCCAACCGGCGGCAGACGTGCTAGCGGACGAAAGCAGGACGAGGGTATCTGGGAGGAGTCGGCCGGGAAGGAAAGCAGAAGCTGAAATTAGAGCAATGACAAATGGATGACTAAATTAAGTCATCGCGTCGCTTTCCATGTGGGGAAAGGAAGCTAAATTTTGCCCTAGGAGGAATATAGCTGACAGATGAGACTCTGGGTCCATTAAGGTGAGCTCATTAGAGCTTCTGGGTTGGCAACCTGCACAAGCGACTTCCACAACGTGACGCAGAGAACAAGCCCTATTAAACCAGCATGTCAGCATTAGTATTCAGCACAGAGACCTGTCTCACTTTTCATTACCATGGGAAAAAACGAATTCATTAAAACCGAAAGTGTAAAGTTTAAGGTTCCTAACGTGCAAAGCGCTGTGCCATAACCTGTAAGAGTCTCCGCTGAAACACATCATATTTCAGGCTCTACTTCAGTTTGGAAACTACACTGTATATTTTCCCCCAGTAAGACTAACAGGCCTAGTCATCAGTTTCATACACAGCTGACAATGGCCTTACAGCATGTGCTTCATGGAACATTTAATGATGTCATTTAAAAAAAATTAATGACCACTCCAACTAAACTTGCTTATTAGCGAGTGACGGGGGGTTTAATAAACTTAACAGCAGTTCAGCTCACATGCTGCTTCTCGCCCACCTTCCTCCATTCCCTTCTTTTCTATTTCCAGCCATTAAAAAACTCTGGGGTGTACGTTTCAGGTTTACTCAAAGTACGTACACGCCACTTCTGATGAGCTTGACATTTGTCAAAAGCACCTCCTCCATCCATCCAAACTTAACCTTCTAACTTACCCCAGGTGAATTTGCCCACTGATCTCATAATATTACGCTTCACATTTCAGTAACAGCACATTCACCTGAACACATCATGCTGCGGAGAGCTTAATAAGGGGACACAATCAGGGTATCGACATCATACCGTTCAAGGGGTGAGCATAAGAAACCAAGACTGATCCCACAATGCAAAACACACCCACTTAACTGGTTATGAAACCTGAAAAGCATAGAACTGTGGATAATTACAAATAGCATGTCGCTGAGGACTTTTAGGATACTATCAATGATAGTAAATATCTCCATTCATCTTTCATTAGCTTACCTTGATTGTCAAACTCAATAGTGTTGCACTGCGACTGGCCCAGGGCCCAGGGGCAGTAGTACGCAGAGCCACCCTCCATGATATTCGGCTGGCTTGTGTTTGCTTTGGGGGCCCCGACCAGGATGCTGGGACTGCGGGCAAAGGAAAGACAGAAGCACAATTAAATACTGGGAATGGGGGCACCTTGGTGTCATGGGGTCTAGATGACAGTCGGCAGCCGTGTGGTCAAGCTTCATTATCCTACTGCGTCACAGTATTAAAGGGCTCATTTTATTTTAGAAGCAAGTCTACAGTGAAGAGAAGATAAATATGACACCACCTCCACAAAACAAGGAGCAGTATTACGTTACATCATTCTGTACGGCAGCAACTGAAAATTGGGAATGACAAGTGACTCGGTGCACAAACATGAAACTCCATGAACCTGTCTGAGAGGCCGGCAGGGCTCGATCACCAGAGAGGTGCAAAACAAAATAAATGACACCTGGCTGAAGATGAACTAACCACAAGTTGGCGTGATCTTACTTTTTAGACAACTCAGACTTGCAGGGGAGAACATTTTACAATCTGCAATCTTGCAGTCAACACAAACATGCAATCAGATGGGACTGCAATTAATATTCTATAAATTTAGAATAAGAGAGAATGCGTAGCTTCTTTGGACTAATCATAACTTGTATGTTCTCTCCTATGCAACTCAGTATATCCGCGTGATCCCTCTGTGTTAAAATGGATTTCCTCTCACATGTACAAAAACATGCATTGAATGAACTCCTGTCACCAATTTGCCCTTGTATGGAAATATGTGTCCTGCAATAGACTGGCATCCAGGTCAGGGTGTAGCCTGCCTGGTCTCCTGTGCTTCAACAAAGGCTCAGGTCTACTTGGGCTTAAAGGCCATAGAGACTGTATTTAGAGAAACACAAATTCAGTAACTGTGGTAAAATAGATGGTGCTGTGTTCAAAATGGATGCGCCAAGGCAAACCAAGAGCACCATCTAGAGGGCTCAAAAAATACAGCAAATGGTTCATGAAGCATCATCTTGACCATTATGAATCAGCTGCCTGTCACACTTGGCAATGGTTGCTGCCATGCAAAATGTCTTCCAGCATGCACGATCTTCCAGCATGCACGATCCGTCCGACCTGCCCGATTTCTACTTCAAACATCTACGCTTGCATTTTTCATGCATCTGTGCAACACATTACATTTTCTTTGCTTGTCATTCTAAATCTTAATTATTTGTGTCTTTTCAGAACTCACTCTGATCCTCCATAGACAGTTTTTGGATGAACACGATTACCTAAATATCCCATATGAGAGATATTAGTTTATATTTTCATATTTGGTATACTTTGGTTCACTCTGAATGGAAATATGAAGTTTGGCGCATTCTTCAGGCATATTTAGGCCTATATTAAATTACCTGACAGTTATCATACCATGAAAATCTCATACCATTGCAACCCTAGTATCAGAATTCAATTAAAGTTACTCACAAGGTTATGGTTCAGTTATGCAACCTAAAGAGAGAGAGACCCAGGCTCACCAGGAATTTCCCTAGGATGCTGGAAACAAAATTTCCTTTTTCATTAAATCAGTATAATTGCTGCAAACAGCACATCATAAACAGCCACCCTCAAGGGTGTATCTGCAAAACTGCAAAGAAGCATTTTCAAGTCTGATCTGATTGTGTCACTGTTAGCAGGGGAATCACATCACCAAGAAAAAGGTTTTTGAAGGAGTAGGAAGCAACACTGCTTTGGCACGTCGATAAGATTTTCTGGCGTAGGTTGGAAATGGACTGATCTGGAGCCGAGCCATAGCAAGTTAAAGCCACGCACTTCACTGCTTTTATAAATGCTGAAGCTTTTCATACTGGGCAGCAGCAGTGAGGTCAGGAGAGTAGCACACTTAAGATACTTGAGCGACTGCTTTGATCAAGGTCGGGATTGTCTACAGGGAGATGCGTCCGTTTCAAAGCCTCACTGAAATTGCTCCCCAAGGATGGCAGCAGTCAGCAGCCGGCTCCTGTAATCCGAAGAGCCCGCGTCGGGTGACAGTCGCGGCGCTTGGCCGTTACCTCGGTGCCGTTCCCTGATTGCATTACCACTGGGGCTGGCACAACCAGACAGCGGAAGGGGGGCAGGTTCCAGACTCAAGAAGGCTACTGCGTTTGTGAGGGCTGTAAGAGGAAGTGAGGACCGGCGGAGAGAGGGACTGGTGGGGGGGTGGTGGGGTGGGGCATGACTGGGGGCAGTGAACCACATGTCCCATGGTAATCTGCTCAGTATTTAGGGCATGGGACCTACCAACACATACAGTGTGGCTTGAGGGCCAAAAGTCAGTCTAATTTTGCATCGAAAGTTAAAAGGTTTCATTGTGTCACGCACCCATATCATACGACCAGTAGCCATTGGGTTAGGGTTGTTTGTTAATCTGTCTTTTCGTTGATTTTTAAAGTGACAAAACAGATAATCAGCAGAGTGCATGATAATTCCTGTGCATTTCCCCTCAAGCCAAAAGTAAAAAAAAAAAAAAAAAAAAAAGAGAAAGCAAAATAAAACCAGTTGCTATTTTTTAATTAATAAAGATTTGAATAATAAAAGTACAAAAGGATTTTTTTTTTTTTTTATTCAGCAGAAAACCCAGCAACGGTATCAGTGATGTAAATAGCCCCTCCCCACGGCCATCATGGGGAACCAAAATAAGTAACAATTAACTTTTAATGGCTCTTTATCTTGGCTCCGAATCTGTCTGGCCCTGACTCCTTCCCACAAGGCCGATGAATGCGGGCAGACGGAAGAGAGCGTGATTCTGCAAACCAAGGCCTGGACATGGCTTCACACCAGCTGCGAGCACGTCCCCTTCCCCGGCACCCCCCGCCCCGGCAAATGGGACTGTACAGGCAGAACACGGAGGGGGACGGGGCGGCGCGTACCCCCACGAAAAATTAGGGTCTCGGCAGAGCCTAGCAGCAGTAGAAATATCAGCGACCTGGTGAAGGATTGAGGAGGGAGGAAGGAGGGTTTGAACAACAATACTCGCATTAGTTATACACCTGTAAGCTGCCACACAGTCTACAAAAAGGGCCGTCTGGGGCTGATTAAGAGACGAGTGGAGGGGAGGATGGGTTAGCTCAAACAGGACATAAACGGAACATTTAATGGGAAAACCATGACAGAAAATGTAGCAGACAATCGAGGGGAAGTTCACAGCAAGCTGTATTGCATTTCGTTTTTCCTTTCTTGGGTCTTTTAAGGTGAACCTAGAGGAAGGCAGACAGTTTATGGCGACCCTGAGCGGCTCGTGAGGATTTCCCATCCCTTACTACGGCTTCAGCAGCAGACCGAGGGTCTTTGCCAATAATTAAACTGACTGACGCAGAGAGCAGAGGGTCAAGAACACAAACAGAGCTGCCTGGAAAACAACTCCGGTCAGAGGGAGTGCTGTGATTCAACAAAAACACAAAGGATATGAACAAGCTTAATTAAAAAGTTTCATTTTTTTTTTTAAATACAAATACCATTATTCATTTCCACCAAACTACACAAAGAGCGGTAATACTAGTCACTGAGGAACGGAATGCGACTGATCAGCATGGCTTCCCCAAAGCACTTTATGATGCATAAACACGTATTCGGTTCTTCCTCCTATGTTATTCCCCACTAACCCCCTCTGCTATTTCCACAGTTAAAAAATAATTAATAATAAACTTCCTTCCAGCTTCAGAGACTGTCATTGTGAAGCTCTGACGTTGGAGCAGCATCTCCGCGGGGCTGTCAAGACCAAGAGGTGATATCGGTATCAGGCCCCCACAAAACAAAAAGTTCCAGATGTGGGACCCTCCTTCATGTGGCTGACTATCAGAGATCAGGTTTCTGAGCCCGATGATCGAAATTAAAGCTAAAGTTGTAAGCAATGAGAGATGAAGCTGCGCTTCTGCTGAAGCCCATGAAAACTCTGCCGCAGACTACTGATCACACAGAGGAGGGTCTGTAATACTTAACTGGGGGAACTAGGATGATGACACAGACACTGGGGCACCAGCAGCTGCCTACCTACAGCACACAGTACCACTCTGCCTCCTGGGGTGGGCATCCGAACATGTCCACCTCAAACTGTCCTCCACTCCTAGCACAGCAATCCACACCCGCGTGCATCTCTTTCAACAGGCAAACGTTTCCAGCCTTATCTAGCATGAGGTACTCTCAGGTCACATGGGGGGCGAGGGCGGGTTCTGAAATTGAATTAGCACACTTGCCAGAGCTCCCCTGGCTTCATGTGGTGTGGCCAGGGCCCAAAGCAAACTGATGGAGCACAGCTGAACTCCAGCATCCAGGGTTAAAAAAAATATATATCCAGAGTCAACAAGGAGCAGGCAGTGATCAACACAGATATCACTGGCACCTAGTGGAGATGCAGTGCCCGGGCTTCTGGGGTTGACAGTGGGGCAGAGCTTTCCGCCCAGGCACTGGAAAAACACCGACACGGCACAGACATGGCACACGTGACCGCTGCAGGCCCCGCGTAGGGACACAGGCTGCTAACTTAGCCTCGCGACAGGGGTGGGTTCAGAAGTCAACCGGCAGCACCCGCAGGGGGTGGGGGGGGGGGGGGGGTGGCACGTACGGCATTTTGCCCCAGCAGAAAGATGATGAGCAAAGCAGGGTCCGCTACCCCTCCCTCATCCAACACACAGATTTTCCAGACCCTCTGCTGCCATTAGACTGACTATAGGAACAAAGAGTGGAGGCGACCTGCTCCAATATGAAGAGCTCTTAAAAGGGCTTAAAGTCAGATCTGTGTGTGGTGGGGGGGCACTCAGAGAGCTGATGCTACACATCTCAAGAGGACCAAGCGGGTCCTTCCTGACTGACTCAGATCTTTGTTAAACAAACAATCTACTACAATTAGGAAATCACCAGATAACATGCTTACCGCCACAAAAAAAGAAAGAAAAGAAAGACAGGCTATAGCATCAGCGTAAAAGAATTTCCTTCCGGTGGATACTCTAACGGGTAGCCTAACGATCAGGGACCTGTGTAACAAACTGGATTTTTGGGTCGGAAAGGTACCTTGTTGGATTTACGGTAGTCTGGCCTAGATGTAAATGAAGGAGGATAAAGTCCATTTAAATATGATAAATTATTCTATCTCTACACACCTAGCTAACTGGTACTGGTCAGCTACCTGGACGGGGCGTTTGTCGTGTACCTTTCATCCTCCATTTCTACAGCACAACTTTACCAAAAATAAAACACTAAAAGCTAATCTGGGCTCTCTGTCCTGAGCCTGACAACAAAACAAATCTGGGTTTTACATTTCACTCTTGAGGGGAAGCAGAACGAAGACTTAAAGATGAGCACAGGATCATGCATGCAGTCCTTTCCAGCCACCCTCGCACTGTGTACAGAAAATGCAATCGAGGAAGGATTGTGCTTCGTGGTGTCATTTTCACCACATTTTCCTCCACCTTGAATGGAAAGGAAGCATTTTTCAGCTGCCATATTTCTGCTCCCCTGGCCCATTGCAGGGTCATCAGTTTTGGCTACTGTAGACCGCCCTGTCTTCATGAAAGAGGAGCCTAACAGATGTAATAGCATAATGCCAGAAGCACGTTGCTCTGAAAATCACCGAACTGTGGCACGCTTTATGAAGCTCACTGCGGCTAGACGCTGAGTTCCTGAATCAGACCACCACCATCGTCGGTGCCGGTCCCCCCATTTACGCCCTGAGGAATGTGCCCACTGATTACACAGAGTGCCGCTTAACGACAACACTTCACACCCCGTGGGGGAGGCTGCAGCTGACGTGCTAACGTTGCACTTGCGGAGTACTGAGGACATGGTGGGGACCTTTTGTCTTTCCTCCACTTGGGAGGTGGGCAGGAAAAATGCAGGTAACTTAAGATTTTCCCCCAAACTCTACAGGTGGTGCAGTCTCCCGCAGAACAGAACAGGAATTCAATGAAAAATATATTCATAAAAACATACAGACGAGCAGAATACCCCAAGACACCCTGTGAAGGGCTCACGATGGGATCAGCCGTCCATTTCGTTAATCGGTAGCCAACACTGGGACTCTCCTACAGAACCACACAGGACCCCATTATGCAAGTTAACCATTGCGGTGAACACAGAAAAGCAGACTCGCCTTCAGGTTAAATACAGACCATTCAACAAAGTTCCCAACAACCAAAGACATTATCTACCTCCATGTCCCCCACTCCCAGCAAAAAACACTTTACAAGGTTTCTGGGAGGTGAGAAATGGGCTCTGCCTCAGCTTCGGAGAACCAGTCAAATGGAAGATTAAGCAAATAGTATCAGACGGCAGACATAAAATAGCGCAGCGTAAAGTCACATGGGAAATTTTTCCAACTGAAAACAGCACTCTTTCTGGCCAGCGCACAAAGAGTGGCATTGTCCAAAGAGCATGGAAAACACTAATCATGGAGCTCGAAACAGGGACCTGAAGAAAGGAATGGCTGGAAAGCAGCGGCCCCCAGACAAGCTCCAGTGCTCCGAGATGTTCCTAAAATTGGCGAAAAGGCTCAAATCAAACGCAACACGCCCAACCATATATGAGGTACAGGTAAATACAAGGAGCAAGCACTCCTAAGGGGTTAAACTACAGACAATTTGCCAAAGAGTTACCCAAAAAGGTCAGTGATCAAGTTGAGTGTGAATAATTATAATAACCACCAAAACAAGTCATTCTTACCCAACTTGTTTGCTGCAATTAAACATCTAATCATCTCATTTCAGAAAAGCAATGACCCAGTGAATGGATGAAAATCACTCCACACACTGACTTGTCTCAGCTGCATTAGCTCCTCGTCATTGTCCAGATATGAGTCTGAAGTTGGGCCATAACGCCTCACATTTCCACTGTGAACGGTTCAGTCGTTTTCAGTTTGGCTATAGTCATAACCATGAAGAAAGAACTTGAAGCCTATCCTACATCACTTAAATTACTAGTTTGGGAGCATTCTAGTTTCCCAATGAATTACACAATCACCAGGATTGGTAATCCAGCCACCAGAAAAAATAAATAAATAAATACTGGTCCATTCGGACTAGTGTGGTGCTGACGTACGAACCACCGCATGGCTGCACTCAGGATCTCATCCCTGAGGTGGTTTGTCATGTGGTAGATGCGGCAATGTACTGTAATCAGTGCAGACTGGTTACCTCTCAGGGAGAGAGCAGTCGATAAGAGCAAGACTTGGCTCAATTATACTGAACTTGGATATGTTGCTGGAAACACCTCCCAAATGCCAGATTCATTTATCTGAGACATCATCTGAGTGCGAGTATGACTGGAGCAACTCTACTACACAACTCTACTACAGATATGTGACCACACTCTATAATACACAATACGGGAATAAGTTCATTACAATGGATATTGCGTGTTATTTTTATTTTTTCATTTATTTTACATATTCACATTTATGTTGTGTAAATCAGGTTTACTAATCTGCAAATGGGTTGGTGTCCCATCCTGAGTTGTTCCCTGACTTGCACCCATTGCCTCTGGGACAAACTCTGTACACCCCCCCCACCCCCCGACCCTGTATAGGACAAGC
>JAODUD010000107.1:21514228-21527424 GCA_026784285.1 Stomatorhinus walkeri
AACATTTAGCTAAAATAACAGGAAAAGATGAGGCAATGCAGTTGGATTTTGGTCAAGTTTTCATTTTTTTTTTCTGGGGGTCATATTTTCTTCTGTTGCATGTTATAGGAATGCTGTCACTCCTCATGCGGCATGTTATAGGAATGCTGTCACTCCTCATGCGGCATGTTCGACATGGCAGCACCTCAGCCGTGGGGGTACAGGATCATAAACGTGTCTACAGACAATGTAATTGATCAGAAATACCGTGGAAAGAACTCCTTTTTTCCCCACAGCCATTATCAGTGCAGATACGCTAACTGAAGCATTAGCATTCCTTCTGAATGGAATCCAGCTCAATAAAGACTGCTGGTGCCTTTTCCAGCCGCCCATGTGGGCCAAACTAGCTCCTATTATTAGGCATTCATTTGTTCCCTTATTTACAGCAACCCGGCTGCTCTTCTGCAACCCTGTGAAACGGACAGACAGAATAATACTCAGCTTACACTGGCACTTTATAATTATCATCTTCACATCAATACAGATCTGAAGAGTTAAACCACCACAGAATGTGTCTCTGTTCTTTTCTATTGTATATTTAGAGAATACAAGTGTAATAGTCTGAAATAGGTGGTGGAGTGTCAGGCCTAAGTCTAATTTCAATTTCTACATATACGTTTCTCTTGGAGGACTTAGCAGTTCAGCTTAACTCTGGGGAATCAAACCTTTCCGGACTGTACTTTAGAGAAGGGGTACAATTTATTTGCTTGAATGTAAAGCCCACCAGCTATTGGAGATCAGTCCCTTTCACACATGCATCAGTGCCCTAGACATTACATTTTCTAGACATTGCCTGGACGGGCTGTATGTGTGAACACAGAAGCCCAAATCAGTCGGACTGGACATTTGACGGACTTTGGCCAGCTAGCTCCCTAGTACAAAGTCCGGGTGATTTCTGATTGACCTCCATGTGTGAAGAGAGCAGGAAGAATTCCGGACTGGACACTTTGATAACATTTCTATCAAGTGACTGGCGTGAAGAATACAAACCTCTGAAGGTGAAGAAGAAGGGTCATTTCCACAAAGAAGACCCCAAGAAACGCGGCCAACTGGAGAGAGATGATGAGATTTGGGAACGTCTGTCAGTAGTGCAGTGTACTTTTTGTGTCATGTCCTGCCTCCTGAAAGCTCTACCCAAGTGCCGCCCCTTATCTAAAATGGCTGGAGTATTTCTAGTAGGTGTGAACGTGGCTGATATGGACATTCTGTGGTTGCCCACCACATGTGTGACAGGACGACTCTGCAAAATGTCCAGACCTTATTCTCTGGACAGTGGCCAGAGTTCATATTTAAAAATGGCTATTGATAAGATCACGGGTGTCACGCCAAGGTGAAGTGTATTTACCCCCAGGGCACCTTTGAACAGAGAATGGTCTTGTTAGCCGAGACAAGCTTCCAAGCCAGTGTCAAAACATAATGCATCTCTCTATTAATCGAGTCTTGGCAAAATGATGTTTCTTACAACTTTTGGAAGGGACCTGAGACCTCGCCTGTTTCAAACACCACCTCATGATTCTCATTGCCTCCTGTTAGTTCTGAGATGACTGCAGCTCTTGGTCGCAACCACAAATGACAAATAATTATAGCCAGTTGGTTAAAATGCAGTATGTAATGCCTCCACCCAGGAGAAGCACCCGACAGCTGATAAATACTCTTCTCCTGTCATAGTGGAGGCCGCATTGATTTCAACAGCTTCACGCCCAGACTTTCTGCATTTCCGTAAACCCTCCCTTCCTCTCTCAGGAACGTTTGTGTGACATCATTGTAAGGCTGTCATGGAAACCAAATCAGAAGCAAACAGTGTGGCCCTGTCCCTTCCTCTTTTGAGTGCTCAGAACAGCTGGCTTCATTTTTTAAAACAGAGCTCTCTCTCACACAGAAACTCATGCGCACGATGTGAGAGCATTGCAGTCCATGCAAGTAGATTACAGGAAGTAAACTATAGAGACGTCTTCCTGTACAGTTACATGCGGTACTTGCAACATCTCCCTGCCCCACATTGCTGAAACACTGCATCCTCTAGCTGGAACTTTTATTCTACAGAGTTTCCTTGATTTCCAACAATATAATGAAAGAACGCAGTAATGACACTAGTCAAAACGTTCAGAGTAAAGTGGATTTTGAAATCATTTTTTTCTGACCAACTATCATCTAAATTACAGGCAGCACACTTAAGATCAGCTTCAGTGAGTATCAAAATTAGCAGCTGAAGATCGGAGCATCTCATCCATGTTCAGGCTCACAGTATGACTGTAGTATGCAAGGCTCACAGTATGACTGGAGTATGCTAGGCTCACAGTATGATTGGAGTATGCAAGGCTCAGAGTATGTCTAGAGTATTGAAGGCTCACAGTATGACTGGAGTATGCAAGGCTCACAGTATGACTGGAGTATGCTAGGCTCACAGTATAACTGTAGTATGCAAGGCTCATAGTATGACTGGAGTATGCAAGGCCCACAGTATGACTGGAGTATGCAAGGCCCACAGTATGACTGGAGTATGCAAGGCTCACAGTATGACTGGAGTATGCAAGGCTCATAGTATGACTGGAGTATGCAAGGCTTACAGTATGACTGGAGTATGCAAGGCTCACAGTATGACTGGAGTATGTAGCGCTTTGTAGCTGTAGGCCAGACAAAAACCATGGAGTTGCTTATAGGGGGAGGGGTAGGATTTGGGTGGGGCCATCTGATAACAGGAATTGCCAAAGCTCTTATAGTCAACCCAACGCTTTCGGCTCAGAGCTAAAGGCATTTCAACAAGCACCCCAGCAGCACGAGTATGGGGGATGGAGGTGTCTCCACGAAACAGTCACTAGAATCACAGCAGACGTGAGTTAGTGGCTGCTTGTTTTGCATGTTCATGGAAAAAATGGCCTTAATCTCGTTCCACTCCTGGAACTCAACACAGTTTCTTAGTCAGATAAGGAAACAGTTAATGCCACTGAAAAAGTATTAAAGCCACAAGGTTTGGAGCAAGATCAGGATTTTCTCTTACAACTTAGCTCAGCGAAAAAGACGGGGGCCAGCCGTAGTGCATCAGCAAAGATGCTGAAGTAAACTGTCGCCTGCTCTCCGTATCAGACTCGCCCCGCAGCCGTCGACATCCAGCAGCAGGCAAGCAGACCTCTCCGCTAACCTCTCGCTCACTGCCAGCTATATACGTCTAATAGGCAGGAAATTCCTCCAGCGAAAAGCCCGCTCGCGTTTCCTGCTTCGTGTACACACACGCTTTTTCATTTTGTCTCTCCCCTTCACTTTGGTTTTGCTCTTTCCATTACGAGAGAGGAAGGGTGTGGAGGTGAGGCTGATTATTCCAGAAAGGCCTGACATTCTGAGGCAGACTATTCATTAGCTGCTAAAGAGTCCAGGTTTGGATAGTGTATGGTTTGTCTGGCTACAGGACCCTCCATTGTTAAGTGCTCAGGCCCAAATCAGTAAACACATCACGTGAATGATTGCATTGTGTTCGAACCTTTGAACTTGGAACACTGTGAAGCTGTAAAATGGCAAACTTTCCTCTCCCTGCTGGGCTGTGAATCAGCGGTCACAGACTTAAATGGTGCATTACTGTAAAAGCTGCCTTTCTCTCCCTGAGATCTATGACTCGTTGGAAGGTGCCTAGGGTCAGTCATGAAAGGTTCTCAAAATGTATCCAAACTAACCCTATGTTATGCCATTCACATAAACGCTATGGCACCCTCCTGGCCCTGTAGGTAAAGCTCCAGTAGGCAGCTGGGAGGGAGCAAAAACGTACACTGTCTGGAAGGGAGCAAAAACGTGGACTGTCTGGAAGGGAGCTGGGAGGGAGCAAAAATGTGGACTGTCTGGAAGGGAGCTGGGAGGGAGCAAAAATGTGGACTGTCTGACAGGGAGCTGGGAGGGAGCAAAAAAAGTGAACCGACTGTGGGTCCTCGAGGACCGGGTTGGAAAACACTGTAAAGGCCAGAGTAATTGGCATTTTTCTCTCATTTGCCAAGCTTCCATTAATCTCTGGGTAAATGTCAGTGATGTCCATTCATCCACCTAGCAGCCAATCATCCTGATACACAACATGAATGTTGGAAACAAACAGTGACTCAATAAATCTTGCTTTAGTCTTCCATATGGGTGATTTGTTAAGATATTTAGAAGAATCATTATCTCCAGTCACTTTGTGCCTACTGCAAACATCCCTGACTCAATGACAGTCACGTGGTGACATCACACTGCCACCCAGGTCTTCAGTTCTGAGCGGCAAACATACATAAACATACATACAGGCTCAGTGCGGCGAGGTCCCAGTAAGCCTGCAAGCCAGCAGCTGAATGCGACGGGCCTACAGAGTCATGCAGATGCATGTGCTGAGAGCCATATCCACACCACAGTGAGCAACACGACCAGAGGATGCAAGCCGCTCTGATCCACGGCTGATTTTTACGGGCCAGTCTGAGAGACGTAATCAGTTTGAGCAGGAAAATTCTGTGTTGATTGCTGCAAGAATGCAGACTGGGGGGGTGCATTCCATATGCCCTCATTTACTCACCAAAGAAGATGCATTTACACTCCATGCCCTCTGTGCGCAGGTGTGCGTGGCCTGCTCATTTCTCAGAGGGACGATCACAGCCTGACCTCCTCCTGCTCGCTGCAGCGCAGTGAGGGCGCTGCGGGTTGTGGTCCAGTGGGGAAGGAATGTTGCTAGAATGTGCGCAGCACGGATACAGCAGGGGCCATCAGTTAATCAGTCACACAGCGAGACCCCCTGGGGGGGGGGGGGGGCTGGGTCAGTCTGCTTCTCTCACACCCCCAGGCTTGTCCCTGGAACAGCTTTCCCACACTCACTCCCACGGTGTTCACAAGACCCAGGCAGTCACGTGAACATGGAAAGCAGTACACAAACCGCACACATACCCACACAAGCCATTCTATCCCCGTGTCTCACATGCATGTCTGCATATGCTCACGCTGCAGAGAAACACACAGATACCATTAATTATAACACCAATTTAACCATCAATACTAAAGCGTACCCAAACTTCACTTCACTTCCTGGCACATGAGCTGATGCATTTCAATGCCCCATAATCAGCAGGTCAGGAGGCCTGTATTCATCCATCCATCATCAAAGCTTTTTAAATCCAGCTTTAATTAAGGGCTATTCTTTGAAAGTGGCTCCTTAATCACTCCAGCAGTCGTATGAACAAAGGGGTAATGGCTCGTCTGGTGAGAACAATTCTGGGAGCCCTGTTACTATCTTTCCTCCACAATTCAGTCATTTAGTTAATTTGCTGAAGTTGTAATTATCACATCAGAGATCTAACAGATTTACTAAAAGAACAAGTCCCTTAACAATTATCAGTGTATGTAATTTATTATTGAGTAATAAATGGTGATTACAGCTTCATAAAACAAGTCACATAAATCTCCAAGATCAAATATTGTCCTAGATCAAATGACCTTTAAAAATATTTCCAGGGCCATTAAAAATACCATCATCATTGCAACATTTAACTGTTCAAGTAACTAAAAGTATATTGGAAAGTTTTTTGCAAGCACAAGCTCCTATTTGTTTAAGGAGTTTCAGTATCTCACATGTGGTTTGAAAATAATTTACTACTCAATGTTATTTTACCTCCGGAAACATCATGGCAGATAAATGTGTCTGGTATTATATATGGCTTCGCATTTTGCAAGCATGACAGATTTAATCTGTATTTTATCTTCACCCCTCTGTGTGACGGAGGGGTTGATGCGTTTCAGTGATCCAAAGAGCTACGCCCCCCAGAGATGTGCCCCCGGTGTGGAACAGGTCTGTGGAGGGAGACCAGGCAAACCTTTATCCAGAAGGACTCCCATAAAGCATGCTTATAAATATCAGTACCCTGCTCAGTCTAGGGTTACGGGGACCCACGCCTTGGGTTGTGTTCGCAGGCAACCACCTGTCGCCGAGCCCACCCATGTAACCCAGCAGGCCTCAATCGAAAGGGTATGCATAAAAAGGCCATGTGCAGAGCTTATGGGCATCATACCTTAGCAATGGTCACGTTGCCTCTCTGACAGGGAAGGTGCTACAGTCAAGGGTTGAAAAATTGCAGGAGATAGAAATAGAAAGAGGAGATAGATAGAGTTAGCCTTACCTCTATGTATTGTGTGGACTCAACTTCTTGGTCAAGAGTGATGTTTCTCCTACTTCACTGCTGGTGAAAGACCTCAGGAGGGTGCAGGAATACTTGCAAGTTCAAATTTATGGGTTATGCTGTTTGAGTTACAGCAAGAAAGTCAGAGGCCAAGACTGATTTTATTGTTGGGTCTTCTGAAGTCTGGCTACGTGTTTCGGACACTCGTGTGAGGAGGAGGAGCTCGTTATCACTTGGTGATGAGTAGGATTCAGTCCATGGGGGAGCATCTTAAACAGGTAATCAGGGTTTGCTGGGAACATCTGGGTAAAACTTCAATGTGAACTGGATAAACCAGTAGTAAGGCAAACAAGTGGAAACTGAAGAGGTCTTTAGGGCAATTCTTGCATGGGGGGTTGCTACATTCAGATGGGGAGGGGAGTTTTCCCTTAAGGATAGATTTTAGAACATTGGAATCTTGTTCATGAGGCTAATAGGGATCATGAGATTCACATGAGATGATTCCATGGTTGACGTTCTGTGGCGTTGAACAGGTCAATGGCATGGAGCTTTTCTTCTCAAATCGATACCTCTACCCTGACCCGTGGTCAAGGGTTGTGAGTATCGAGTATATCAACATGATGAAAAGCACAGGGGGCCAACATGAGGTTTCTCCGCAGGGTTACCATGCTCACGCTCCATGAGTCAGGGTGTTTGGAGATCCGGAGGGACCCTGACATACACAGCCGTACTTCGGATAGGAGGGCAAACATCTCATAAGGGGGCTTCCTGCATGGCTCCCAAGGGAACTGCCCCCCCCCCCCCTTCCTGCCGACTTAGGAATACCCAGGGATCCCCTAAAAGGGGTTATACCCTGTAGCTTTGGAAAGAGAGGTTTGGGCTGATCTGCTCGTTTGCTGGTAACTGTAACCCCCTGTTATTCATCATTTATGGAGTCTGTTACTCAATACAAAGCACTTAACATTTTACAACAATTTACCATGAACAATTTATAACTTTTTTGCAACGTATTCCAGACATTAATTGAAGGAAGAGGGGTTAGTCACTGTGCTGTAGAACACCAGTGTCCTCCCTGAACAATTAGAATAAAAATGCAAAACACCAAAATGTCATGCCGGAAAGGTCCTGTTCCTAAGCTTCTGACTGAGTACCTCAGTGTGCAGGCAGGGCTGGACTGGGATTTCCCCATGGTAAATTTTCAAGCGACAGATTTTCCCCACATACACATCATCCCACCCAACATGGCAGAGGGCCAGTGCAGCCCAGTGGGTGCACGGAGTTTTACCATATATATCCTCTCTGCACTCATATGCTTGGGGCGGCCCACTCAATATAAGTGGGTGTTAGCGAGGGAAAGGCTTCTCCCTGCCATTGGTGATACATGGTCCACTTTAGTAGGCTGCCTCTGGTGCTCCTCGGTCGATCCTGTTTAGATGTTGCTATGTTTTGAACTGCAATCGTGTCTGATCAGCAGCCAGGCTTTGCCTCTATCACCGCACAGTCACTTCATAATTCAGCGATGAGCCCCCTGATTCATGTATGTTCCCACCAGTACTCTCACTTCGCCATAAATATTTTGACCTGAGGACATTTCCTTATAAGTTAATGTTGATGATGCACTGCTTTCTCAGACGATAGTAACAATCAGCTTTTGCGTGGACACTGTTATACAGGCGCAGGGCTAAACTGTGGATGCCATGGATTGGCGAACAGCACATCGCAAATAAATCACCTTCTTTAAATGCACGAAATGAACCTTTACCGTTTAAGGAGAATCTGTGGGACTTTAAGGGATTAGGCAAGTCTGCGTTGCACAACGTAGGGATGTGGTAAGATCTGAAGCTGATCACCAAAATAAAAAGGGAGTTGAAAGAATCTATGCAGTGACTTGGTATTAAGCTTCTTTAAGTGGTTTGTAATTATGAACAGTGCAGCTTGATCCTCAGCATACACGTATCAATACAGCCAATCATGCAGCAGCAATGGAACATTCAGTAAAAAAACATGAAATTGCAACACCACATGCAAGAGTGTCCCTATAACATGCTTGGTTCTCCACCGTTGCCTACCTGTCGGAATGTGCAGGTGTGATATTGGTTTTGTGTATATATCTATGTTCTGTCCGGCCACTGACGTTGCCTTTATACATTATGGGGTGAAGGGGAACCGAAATGAATAAGCTTAAAAAGGCAAAATTTAGGAAATCTGGGTTTTGACATCTGCTTTTTGGCACCAGCTGTGCTCTGAATTACAACTGTAAAAACCAGCACCAGCAAACACATTGCAGCGGACCAGTAAGTGTCAACTGCACTTACTGATATGATTCATTGAGCCTATAATAAGTCTTAGTTAAATGCACACGTTTTTTTTTAGTAATTTTGTAAATATTACCCTTTTTTCGTTTTAGATTGCCCCTGCATGAATTGCCACCTTGTCACGGTGGAGGGGTTTGCCCCTATGACCCCAGGGGCTGTGTTGTCTGGGGCAATTGCCCCGGTAGGGTCTCCTAAGGCAAACTGGTCCTAGCTGAGCAGCCAAAGTGCGACTCACATTGACCCCTGTGGTGATTGACAATAAGGACCATGTGAGCTGGCTGGATTGGGGAGACTGCCCCCACCCCGGAGCCAGGCCTGGGGCGGGGGCTTGTATGCGAGTGCCTAGTGGCTGGGCCTCCACCCATGGGGCTCGATCAGGCATAGCCTGAAGGGGTAACATGGGTTTGTCCCCCCCGGGGGCCCATCACCTGCAGGAGGAGCCATGGGGGTCATATGCAGTGTAGATTGGGTGGCAGTCGAAGGCCCCGTAAAGGGGGGGGGGGATTTAGGGTGATTCCATGGGCCCCTGACTGACATGGGCCCTCAAAGTTATCAAACATAATTGGATTGGTCTGGGCTGAGGGCCCGAAATGATACGCGTTCATGGCGCTCATAATCTGCAGCAGTGTCCCTGCATGGAACCTTAACAGGAGGGAAGATAATTGGGGGAAAACAGCAGGAAGTAGAACTTTCACACCTTGTTTCAGTGTGGCACGTTAACAACATAATGGCTTGCATCTGTTGAACAGGTTAGTTACGGATTGTGGGGCAGGGTGTATATTTTGTTGAGAAAGACAAAAAAAGGCGTTGTGGTCACATTGTCCTACAATCAGCAAATGAAATGCCTGGTTGTCAGAGCACCCCTACTTTCACGAAGCCTTACAAAGCGTATTTTAGCCGAATGGCTTGACTATACTGCTGATTTTGGGCTGTCAGAGGTCTGAGACAGAGCCTGCCTCCGGGGTTTACATGTGGTCACTGACACCTCGACAGTGAGACCCTGGAGGTCTCCTATAAACTTCGTAAGTGCATGACGTGGACGGGCTAAGTCACCATCTCGGTATTTACAGATCCTGACATGCCACAATCCAGAAGAAAGAATATGTGCTTTCTCTCTAGATTAAATTAATTCTGCCATTCATCTAGAATGAAATACTGACATCTTCATTTAATCTCCTGGGTGAGCTTAGTCAGCTGTCTCTGCTAAAGATCAGTTTCTATCATTTCGATGTACATGAATATTATTGTTCGAAAAAAACTTCCAGGCTCAAAGTTAAAATATCACACGAGGGAACGATCAGCAAGAAGACAAAGCAAGTGTACTTTGGAACGCTAGCAACTGCTCCCCTCTTCCGTCCTTTGTGCACTGGAATGCAGTTGCTAATGTGCTAATGTATTGTCAACCCAGTAACAACATGGTTGCTTCCTGCCGGTTTACAGTATGCCGGGGCGGGACCTGTGGGTGATAACCAAGGAAGACTTCAAAATAAACTGCCAAACAGACTAGTACATACACTGGCACTTACACACGTGTCAGTGTGCAATAAAACAAGGTTTAGTGCCTCAACTTTACACAGAGGCTGTGAAATGTTACCAAGTGTTTTCAATTAGTGTTTCCAGTGAGGACCAGCAGCATTTCAGTGTGCCGCTTATATGTTTCAGATTGCTGCTTTGTTCTCCTGAAGCCTTTTAATTTCTATGCATGCCACAGGGTGGTGATGTCATCCGGGGAGGAAAAAAATTGCATGCCAACATCTGGTAGTACGAAGATTATGGCGCTCGTCCATTCTCACAGAGGAAAAAATAAGTGATCTTTCACCGAAATGTTTCAAGGATACCCCTTGTAAAATCTCTCCATGGTGTCCATGCTGTCAGCCATAATGACAACCTGCCAGTCTTTGATGAACAGGGAAAACCTTCTTCATATATTAAAAGATTCCCTGGATAAGTCGAAACACTTGTTTTATCAAGGAGGCAAACAGTGTTACAGTTTGTCTGAAAAAGGTAGCTGTCGATTCAGAAATAGCTTAAAAATTTAGTTGCCTGTACACAAATTAATTGTATCCTTTCCTATTGGAATATTAACATGAAACAAACTCACAAACACAAAAGACATAAGAAGCACATATGTGCCCTCTTCACCTTTCCGTCTCTGATAAAACATAACCTTTTATAACATATGGCACTGTGGTTTGGTAAAGTACCTCTTTTTTCAACGTTGTTCACATCCTGCAAAATTAGTTCAATACGGATGTTCAGTAAGCAATTTCCTACAGCTGGCAACTGCAAAAGAGTTAAGGCATAGTGATCTAATGTACCGAAAAGAATTATGTCTTGAAGCAACCGCATAGAATTTGACAGGTGTTATGAGAAGAGCTGGCCAACTCAGACCTATTCCTACTCAAATTAAACTTGGCTAGGCAGGCAGTGTAGCATATAACAGCAATTATTACAGGCCAAAGGCTCACTGTGCCAGTGAAACAACTTTTGCCCAAAGAAATAACAAGAAAGTGTGGCGTTAAAGAGCGGAAGAGCGGTCCACTGTTGGCATCAGTATGAGCAAAGGTGATGACACTGCACATGGAGGGGAGTAGCGACTGGGAGTCAAAGCACTGAAGGAGTCCAGGTGGGTGACTGAGCACACAGCACCTGTCCTGCTATCTGATCTTTGGTGTCCAGGAGAAGCTCAGGTAGCTTGTGTGACAGTTAGAAAGATCTGAGATTAATTAGACTGCAAAAAAAAAATCACTCTCCTTTTTTTCTTCTAGTAAGTTATATGATTTCGGGAGGCATAGGAGTAACAGTTTATTTACTGAAGTCACAAATTACATAAATTATAATATTAATATAATACAGATGAATGGATTGTTACATAATTGTAATATAATTGTACATCCGTCCATTTTTCATAGACTCTTATCCGGTACAGGGGCTGTGGTGATTTTAATATGCATTACACTGGACGACCAGTTACATGACTGAATCATAATCTATGGACACAATACATAAGCAGCATAAAGCTGTTGTTGTGATTCATGATTTCAAAGGAAACAAAAAAATACTTGTCTACTAATAATTTAGCTAATTACCATTTTTATAATTTAATTATGCCACTTTTATGGGGGGGAAGGTGTCAAGAAAATGGAAGAACAAGCAAGAAATCCTGCTTTGTGGGACACCCCCAGCTCCGGGCCCAAATCAGCAACGATTGATAAAATGTGCTGTTGTCTTCCCTACAATAGTTCTGAAATGGAAAGTTCACACCCTTCCCAGTGGGGTAAAGTGTGGCTTGTTTCTTGTCAACGGTCAGCGATGTCAGTACTCGGCGTTCCGGTATTGCCTGATGAAGGCCCCCGGGGGGGCTGGTGAGCACACACATTGAGCAATTTTACCCATGACCTCCTAGAAACTCCCACTGCCAGAGAGAAGCCAGACAAACAAATAGCATTTATTTCCTGACAAAGCATCATTAGGGAACTTTTGAGTCATTTAACTTTAAATAGAATAGGATCAAATTATTATGAATCATATGGTCTCTAAGCACACACTCTGTTTTGTTCTCTCTCATTACAAAACGTAAAACTGAGATTAGAAATGAAGTCTACTGGTCTTTTTTAAGTTAGAGACTTTAACACATGGTGTCTATAGCTGACTCCATCTTCACGGTGAAAAACATATTCCCATTGCGCGAGAGTCTGCCTTACATTAGTCATCGGCTTGGCTGTCTGTGCTGCGTTCATTCTGCTTGGCCACTAGGGCTGTCGTACTAGAGAATCCCCACTTGCACCATTAACTCCCGATATACACACAGACACGCACACACACACGCATGCAGGCGCACATACGCCAACCATTGGCACTTCCTACTTCTCACCAGGGACTGAGACTGGAATATGTGAGTCAGCCCACTGCGTGTGAGCCGTCCACCGTTGCCGTGAGAGACCAAGTGAGGTGGAGGCACTGGGTGGGAGCCGAGATATTCTGGCGGTTGGTGCATTTCTGATGCTGTGGGACCTGGGGGTTGTGCTGAGGAGGTCTATCGGGCCAGATGGAGGGATGTGTATGTGATGTGGGTCTGTGGCTAGCCTTGGGAGGATCTGAGAAAAATTAAGGTTGGGTCCAAAGATGGTACGTGTGGCAGAAAAACCAAATCGGGCCACGGATCTTGTCATGATCCAGGCCTGGTTTCGTCTTGCAGAAGTGCATCATGGATCTGAAGTGCCATTGACTGCGCAGTGTCTTGACAGACTCCCTCTAGATGTAGCCAAAGAAGTGTAGCAATCTGCACGTGAGAACTAACACATACAGTCTGACTTGAGACAACATGCCTTGCATCTGTGTCCATAAAAATGGGAGAATGCTGATTCTCATTTCTGAGCAAAAGCCTCCAAATGTTCAAGATTGCACTCCAGGATAATTACTTCCATCGCTTGCTGCGGCAATACAACCTACCCCATGTGTAGGGAGTAGAGAGGTGCTTTCAGTGGAGCGGACCAGGGGAAAGCGTTCCTGACTGCTACAGCGAATAGTGCCTGGATTACAGCAGACCGGATCTTACTGTACCCCCAGAGGTAACTCTTCATGTAGACCTAGGCTGGCTGGCCATATTGAGTGAAAACAATGTACTGAATGCGCTGTGAAGCCATCAAAAACATTTTCATTTTTAACCTAACAGATTGTGTATTATGTAGAGGCCGGGGGGGGGGGGGGGGGTGAAGTGCCCCGC
>JAODUD010000107.1:21527439-21541583 GCA_026784285.1 Stomatorhinus walkeri
GGGGGGTGAGGTGCCCAGCTCTCTCCTGCTCCTCCGGCAACACACAGGTATGCTTTCTTTGACGCATGGTGGGCTTATTTAAATAGACAGGCAATTCCGCCATCAGCCGTCTGTACCAGCGACCTAATGAGTTTGGGGTTGTAGGTGTAAGCAGAGTAACCAAAGGAAAAATCCATAAGCCCATATGAGCAATAACTGCTGATCTGCTTTGCCACTTTAGTATGACAGGAGATTGCATCCCATGGCTCCCTTAGTAAGGTGTCTCCCTCCCTAATCCAGGCCATAATTTTGTTTCAACCAATCAGTCATTATAAAGAGTCAGAAATCACAGTCTGGATTTTTGCTTCTCAGCTCAAATAGGAGGTGCACTGTCACAAATGACATCATTCATTACCTGGAGGGCTTTGATTCAACACACCTGCCAGTAGATTAAGTGTCTGGAGATGACTTACGGAGGAGTAACAGAGAGTGCGACAGACGGCCTGCTGAAGAGAGTCTCCTCTCTGTGTGATGGTGCAGCTCCAGGGTGGCGATGGATGTATGCTTCTTTTGTGTAAGTCTGACTCTCAGACCCACAGGTGTACATTCAGTAAGACATAGCTCATTCATTTATATTTCATAAACCTAAATTAGGCGTACCTGATGCGGGCTGGATTCAGTGAGAGCTTGAGTGTTTAGTGGGACGGAGCGCTAGATGTTTTTAATATTGTAAGAAGCTACCAACAGAATTTCCTTTGGCCAAGAGAAAAGGGTTTTCTTTGTACTTTTTTCCCATGACTAAAACCTGATCCGCCCCTAAACCGTCTGCTCTTAAGTTCAGATAATACTAATAGGAAACAGTTGCGAGCTGATTAATTGGTCCTGTTACTCACACGCTGGTCAGGAGCATAGGATGACGTCCAGCGTGTGGCCTCTTCCAGGCAGAGGTGGATGATGCCCAAAGAGTGGATATGGCACCAGGATGTTTAGATGTAATGACTGCAGCCATTTCCTGCTTTTTAAGGCATGATTGTCACAGCACCTCCCATCACGATTTTTTTAAAGTTAATGTACGCAGCCGTGTTTTCAGACGAAAGATTACTCATTACCTTTGTGACAATATGTTCCTAGGTATTTTGTATACAGTCATGAAAAAGTTATGTGGTATTTTTAGTTTGAATGCTTGATGTCTGGAAGCCATCAATGTCATCGATGGGCGGATGTGAACCCCCCCCCCCCCATAGCATGATGTTATAAAAGAGGAGCTGATAGCGAATAGAGAGATGGCATGTGCAGCTAACATGTGACACATGCGAATTGTGCCTTTTTTATGACTCTTCATCGAGGGTCACTATAGAAGAAAATTCAGCAAAATTCCCTTCTGAACATCATTTATGAATATTTGTAAATATTAGTATACACTCTCTCTGTTTAAGTGTTTATTTAATAGTAAAAATCATTTAATAGTTTAAATATTTCACAGTTAAAATCTAATTTATTCTGTGATATTGTTACCTATCATAATATGGTTATCGGAGTTTGTATTACATTATAGAATAACATCCATAAGTAATTAATTTGCTCATTCATTCATTCATACATTCACTGTATTCATTCTTTCACTCATTCATTTATATTCCCACCACTTTTCCTGGGGCCTCATTTTAAAGCAAACTTTGTGTAAACCTCAGCATGAAAGTAGATATAATACGCACATATAATGCATATATTAATCCCTTCTGCTCGCAGAGTTTATTGATGACAATTGTGGATAAAAATACCAGGAAGAGATACTTTGAATAGTGCAAAGTAGAGCTCTTCCTATTGGAGGAGGAGACACGACAAAATGTTACATTTGCAACATGTCACCGCTGCAGTAAATTGTGTCACCTCTACTGAATGCACTAGAGGTGAAGCTGAAGACAGAGGCAATCAGAGGCACATAGAGCCAGTGTGATAGGCAGGGGAAAAGCCACATCTTCGTCCTCAGACTCCGACACGCACATGGCATCTATAATAGGGCTGCCCTATTACGTTGTGGTGACATTGATTTTGTATGTGAGACTGAAAAAAGCAGATCATAAGGTGAACCAGGGCATCGAGCTACTATGTTTGTCATTATCATGTTGGCTCCCAGACAACTTGCTCAGTTTGATTGACAATAGCAGCTTCATTAGAACAAGGCACCCATATCACAGTGTGAGCGCATCTGATTGCCCCCATTACTGCAGTCAAACCAAACATAGCTGCAAATTTAGTTTTTACTTATTTTACTTATTTAGGTTTTACTTACTCGCTCTTTTGCAATACCTATACTATTCACATTATGTTTACTATGTAGTTACATTGCACTGCACATAATCATTGTTATAATTTACCTCATATTTATTGTCCTATTGAAGCACCTTAATTTGTTTTTGTGTTTATTTTGTGTTTACCGGTGACTGGAAGAACATGCAGATTTTCACTGCATAGCGTAGCTGACTGCTTGCCACGCGTAGGATAATGATTTCTCGAATCTTGAACCTTGAATATTCCTTGCCCATAGTACAATCATGTAATCGCTGGACCTAATGACTCCCACGAGATGGCTGCTCATGCCAGCAAACTTCGTGGGTTGACTGCATCCTTTGGTTTTTTCCACATGTAAACCAATCCGGATGTAGGAAACAGAGTGAAAGATGACTCATCAGACCATATTTCTTTCCATTCCCCAGGGGTTCAGATTTTCTGCTACTTATACCGGGTTCTGCATCTTGTTTCATTGGCATTCAATGCAAATCATTTCTGAATGGGGGTTCTGTTATCATCTCCAACTTTGTGAAGATCACAGTATTTGTTGAGCCTCGGTCACAGAGGTACCCATTCAGTCCTCTGGTCATTTTTGAGGCTGTACTTCTGCTGGGTTTAACAATACATAGTGTCAGTCATAGTTGTTACTCGTGGTGGGCTCGGGTGGGACACATCCCCCCCAATATTCACGACAGTGGAGTTTGTCCCACCTAGAATTTTTCAGGACTTTGCAGAGGGGAAAAAACGTCTAGCTGATATTTTCAGTTGCATGCGCATAAATGAATGTATACAGTCAATACTGAAACAAACAGGTAGCCAATACATAGGTATGCATACGAGATCATACAGGATAATGTGAGAGGATGCAATTGACTCACTGATGGATCTGTCCTTGTCCTCCTGATATTGAAAACACAGTAACACCTTTGGTGTCAGTCTCTTCTTGCTAACCAGCTTCAGCTTATGTCCACTGTCAGAGCACTGGACCGACAATCTATACCCTGCCTCTTTGCACATTCTTAGCATTCTGTTATGTGCCACGGGTAGCTTTGAAATTTCACATATCAGATGAATGTCAAACCTTTTCATGACTGACACATGCTGCTAATTGGCATCCAACCTAACATGACTGACCTTTGTAGCTGCTTGAAAATCTTTAGTTACTTCGAAGTTGAAGTTCTTTTCATGTATTGATTCTGTCCAGCCCCACATGTGAAGATTCTGTCTGCATTCAGACCTTTGGAAATAGTTTGCCTTCAATCAATATGCTCCTTGTGATATTTATTACAAAATAAAAGTGTCTTGTTGAGCCAATGGACCCATTCATTTGAATGATCTCTCCCATGGGTTGTATCAGACATGACATGTGATGCCTTCAGCTCATTTCTGCTGTCGAGCTGTTTATGTCTGTCCTCCATATGACTAACCATACAGTCTGGGAACAGTGATCCTGGGCATGTTCACTGTCTCCTGTGGAGTTTAAAGGCACAGGCCAGAGATACATAGCAACACACAACTGAACAATGAATTGTGACAAACAGTATTAAGTTAATTACTTTATCAGGTATTTAAAAAGAAGAGATACATTGAAATGGTGAAATGCTGAATTTTGTTCTGGACTTGTTTTTTTCAGGCGCCCCGAGGCTGCTAATTCACGCCAAGGGAGACAAGAGAACGGGGCCAAAGAGCGTCTTTTGATTCGCCAGCGTGAGTACACCTTGAGAATGACCTGCGTTCTTCCAAACAATCAATGTATCATTCTAAAAATGCTGAAGAGGAACTGAGCTCTGGGATTTGTGCCTGCAATTTCTGACTGACCACTTTACAGCCCTTTCATATGAAGCGGCCCAATGACCCTCTGTGTGCCCTGACCCCCCACTGGCCCCGGGTCACGCTCATTTACCAATGGGTGGGCAATCATGCAGGCGAGGCAGGACAGACAGGCCCATTAGATAGTATTGTCAAACACAGATACAGACACATGCAAATAGAGACAAAAAGGACATCTCCGGATGATATCACTCTCGGAGCTAAATGCAGGAATTCACAAATAAACAGCAAAGGTTGACAATAGGAAGGGTTTCACGGTGAGTTACGCAGTGACGTTATGCCCCCAGCCTTGCGGACCCCACCCTCGGCTCCGTGTGTGTAAATTTAGCGTGTTCTGTGGGTACTGGAGTTTCATCCTGCAATCTCTGGGTTCGGGTTTTGAGAGCAAACCATGAGGAGCCTTCATGCACGGAGACTCCGCTGGCAAGTTTCAGTGGCGTCAAAAGGGCTTTGAAACACCGAGTACAATTTGCTGGGTGTGAGGCGAAAGGGTCACTATGCCCTCCTATATCTGGATAATCTTAAGAAGTAACACAGCTCTGCGGTGACATTTTCAGCTTCAGATGTTTGAGGGGGCTCCTCCTCAGCTACAGAGGGAGCCTTTTGTGTCATGTGATCCCACCTCGCAGATATCAGCTGCCCCTCCTCTCTGTGGACAGCTGGGCAGAACAGTCATTGGGAAGCAGAGGAGGGATCGAGCTCCATGATTCGCTAAGCCTCTCTTCTAACAATAATAAATCAGTTTAGCCCCGGTGCCATTCTAGAGCACCCACCCCCTGGATTCCTGCAGAACTACCATGACCTCGTCCTCTTCCTGATAGGCAAGGAGAGCATATGAGCTAATTTAAAGTGCAACAAAACAGGAAGAACTATCCAGCTTCAGCCAATAAAACTAAATTTAAGGCTGTTTGTGATGATGGGACAGTAGGAGGAGCTTTAATTTCTCACACTCTGTTTCCTTGCTCTGCATAAGTTTCATCAATTTCATTCTTTCAATTGATCACCATTCCCAACACAAGTTCGGAAGCCTGTGAATTAGACATTCCTGCTTATCAGACCAAATCAGACGTATGATCCTATAGCAAATTATGAAGCTCCAATTGCACACATGACGCGCACACACAGGGTCAAGAAGTGTTAGCATGAAAGCGATTTTGAATGTGGTGTGACTGCTGCCGCCATATGTGTTGGACCCGGAATCTTAGAAACAGCCAGTAACAGAAACATACTGGGATTTAGACGTGCTGCTGACTGCCAGCTCAAAGCCTTTCTTAACATCTCACAAACAAGTATTCACCAATAAATGCAGAAGGGAAAAAATTCTTCAGAAACTAAGAGAGATTTAAAAGAACCAGCAAATGAAAGCCGTACCCTGTTATTACTTTGGACGGAAGCCCAGGAGGTCCAGATTCGGGAGACTCACATTGAAAGTTTCTCTTTCATTTTTAAACTCCAAGACCTTGAATCGTAACTATAAATAATTCAGTGAGGTCATTCTGAAGGATAATTAATTTTAGCTGGGGGATCCCTTGTAAAGCAGACACTGCAATGGTATAGAAACCCTCCCCCATGTCACATCAGGCCCCCAGCCCTCCTCCCAGCACCTGTTGAAATCATGCAGGCTATGTTTTCCCAGCAGTCATTTGAGATCCAGTCTTGTCTTAGAGTGTGTGGCCACCAATGAGGATATAAAGGGAACTGGGCGAAGAAGCACGGCTGGAAAAATGCTCCAGTCAGGCTCTTCTCCAGTTGTTCACTGTCCAGTGTTTCAGGCACGTCCAGTTACGTTTTTGGAAGGAGGTCTAGACTCCGGTTCTGAATGCTGTCTGTATCTGCCTGCTTCGCTCATGTGCTCCGCAGTCATTCGCTTGGCCGCTGGCCCCCACCTATGTGACACACCCTGACAAATGCCTCCGAAACAGGAGCCAAAACCCACTGTCCGTTAGGCTTCTGCGTCGAATGGCATCTTTCCACTACAACAGTGGAAACAGGCAACCAGATTCTGTGGAAAATGTAGACAGGGAACAGTCCAGTTTGTTGCAGGTGGTCGCTTGTTTTATCTTGTCAGGAGAAAGAGAGACGTGTTGGAAATTTGGGTCAGTATCTCCGAAGCTGATTGTAACATCTGTAGAATAGCAGCAGTGATGATGTCATAACACATAATTTCACTGTATATCGTTGTTCGTTATTTTATATGCTGGACAGGAGTTTGAGTGTCATGGTGCTTTTCTGCCGTCCCCCAGAAACACCTCTCACAAAAACTCCTTCCCCTTGAACCTTTGAACTTTTGAGCCTGAGCTATTGACTTATTGAGTCACTCATTCTTGCTTCAGAAGCTGTAGACTCTTCGCTCACAGGCATTTCCTCTTCCTGAGGCTCGCCGTCTTCGCAGTGGGTGGTTGTCAAGAAACAGTTTATCATTTGCTATATATGTCTGCTTCGTGTAATAATGTATCACTGTCTCAAGAGTACTTATATTCTGAAAGATTTTCATATTTCTTTTTCCATGAATTGCGCAAAATATTTAGCCTGTCGTTACATGTGTTAATTTAAGAACTTATGTTGAATTTATTTAGCAGAAACTTTTATCCAAAGCAGCATCATTCACTCCCAGAAGCAGCTGGCGTTCTTGTACAATGACATCACTCTGCCGGCCGCAGGATTTAAACCAGCGACCATCCAATCACAAGGCTAGAGACTTAACCTAGCCCAAAGCTTGAACCGGCACCACAGTATAATCCCAAATTAACTGAGCTCTCCAGGTCTCTGGCGGACGACTTGTTTGTATTTGAGTCATATGCAACAACCTTTTCATCACAGAGAAAAGGAAGATATACAGATCTGGAAAAAATTGAGACATTTTTAAATCCTGGTTTAATCCTGGTTCTGCTGGCAGAAGGCTACACTGAGCAGCAGGATGCTTCCAAGACACAAGCACAAGATAAAACAGGAGACACTGGGAATGACCAAAAACCAGCCAGGTAGAGGGCAGAAATGACTTTCTAATGCGCTAACTTATCTGATGAGAGCTAACTTATCTGATAGATTCTCATGAATCGGAGGGTGACCTCAAGTGACCTTCAAAGGGAACGGGAAACATTAAGTGCAGGTGTGAAGTGCACTGCTAGGATAGTTTGTATCAGGCTCCTAGAAGCAGGGCTGAAATCCCATAAAACAAAGAAGAAGCCCTTTATTAATAAGAAACAGGGAAGAGCCAGGCTGCAGTTTGCAAAAAAAAAAAAAAAAAAACATTATTCACAGATGCACAGCCATAAATTGAGAAATGAGTGAAACAAAAAAATTGTGCTGTGGTCTCTTATTTTTTCAGAGCTGGATTGTCATTGTCATTGTCATTGTCATTGCCTCATTGTAAATTAACTGTGTTATACAGGATGCAACAGAAGATGACTCCCTGATGTCAAAAACCAACGTTCCTGTACTGGGACTCAAACCCAGGCCACCTGGGCAAAAACCATGAATCCCAACCCCCAGCTGCAGCCTGACAGGTGTGGGATCCAGACAGGAAGAAAGGCGTCTTGTTCTGAAGAAGGTGAGGGGCCTATTTTACCCGGGAACAGTGTTGTATAGCCATTAGGGATGGGGGCCATATCACTGATTTAAGTTTCGATTCGATTTCTAATCGATCCAGGGTTGGTATTGCCAATCCCGATATTTAGTGCCCGCCCAACCCCGATGTTAAAACTGGCAGCGGATTGATCATCCTGTTCCCTTAGCGCCAAGCCTCTTTCCCTTTATCCCCCGAATAGTACTTCATGTTCTGCTCCTATGGGCCACAAGGGGCCCCCGGTTGACATCTTTTACCGTTACCATCCCTCCACTGGTCAAGATTCAGATTCAGATTGTTCTGTTGTCATTGTTGTTTCCACAGTAACACAATTTAAAAGTGTCACAACATCAAAACAATAGACAAAATAGTAACAATAAAACAAATTAAATCCAATAAATAAACAAACAAACGGACCAGCACAATAAAGCAGTCATACCCCATAGTTTCAACATATTGCACATTTCACTTATCACTTATTGCACTTGAAAATAGCAGCAATGAAAATAGCAGCATTGAGTTGTAAGAACAAAGTTGTAGCAACAAAACTAAAATAGCAGCTTGAGCTCTGATCATGTCGATAAGGTTCAGCTTATAATGCAACATTTCAATTATCAGGCAAATACATCCGAGTCGATTCTCAAAACGAAAGCACTCAAAATGAAAAAATCGATATCTCAGTATCAATCCACACCTCCCTATTGGCCAAACGCCTGCAATCCTCATGCCAGGAGCCCCAGCTTCCACGTCTCAGACTTTAATCTTCTATTCTAAATTTTTAGTTGGTTAAAGTCATTATGCAGCAACATAAAACATCTCATATTTACCACACCCACGCATCTACACACATAGATACACAAATAATATAATAATAAAGAAGGTATTAAATCTGCACTTTCTCCCTGTTGGAGGCATTGACCTGCTCCGTTTACATCATCCAGCAGAAATCAGAGATAACCTCAGCTCCAGACTGAAAGATAGCATGACTGAATGTCTAAGACGTATCAGCAGGGTCTTACAGTTGCCAGGGAACAGCTAGTACTAAGTTTCATTTTAAAGTCAAGCGTGGTCTTGCTGTGAAACTCAAGGGCTCTGACCAAAGTGCCTGCATGTTCTGCTAGCATTCTGAAATGCAGATCAGATCTGTTTTGGAGGATATCGAACACGAGCTTTTGTGCAAAACATTCCAGGTGTCAAATGGAAAAACAAATTACTCCAGCTGTAATCTCCATCCATCCATTTTCAAAACCCGCTGGTCCAGGGCCAGCCCTGGCTGTTCTGGGACCCTAGGTGACATTCTGCTCATCCCCTCCCTCACCCCTCAGAGCGGCAGAAAACAATTTTTGTCAATTCATTTATATTTAAAGTATTTTGGTAGCACAGGGTATCCGGTTGCTAACTAGTGAGCTTGTCTCTGTTTCACGAGAAAGGAGGCAAATGAAGTATTAAAACTAGAGTAAATAACTGTTATGTCACAGAATGTAGTCAGTGGTATTAAATTTGTGGTCTTCTGTTTTGTATATGAATGACTTTCTTGAAGCCAATGTGAACCACGCTGTGGCTGTAAATTCTGTATGTCTCCCATAAGGAAAGTATATCCAATACAGACAAATACAATGTATGATACCAGGAAAAGTGCCAAACAGATGAGTGTGTGACCATGAAACCATTATCCCACGTAAGGCTGTGTGACTGTTCTGAAGTGAGGCAAGTGCTCCGCAGTCACTCGCACTCATGGCCTCAGGGCAGTCACCTCAGGCCATTAATCTCGTTTATATACTTTCCTGATATTCAAATTAAGATTTAAGAGAAATCAGGTACTTTTTAATTTGTTTATCTGTTTGCTTGCCTGCATTTGTTGATGTTAATTTTGCAGAGGTGCAGTACAGACAGGGAAGGCCTAGCAGAGTCGGGGGGTGCAGCTCTTCATAGGCGTCCTTGAATACGTAAAATTATACATAAAACCTAAAACAGGTGTGTGTGGGGGGGAGGGTGGCAAGGTGGTATTTTAAAGTATTCTAACTACAGCCCTGTAATTATTTATGTCAGTTTATTACATGTCTTAAGTGAAAATAGACTAATTTTGGCATAATTGTCCAAGGGCATGATGTCTGCCAGTTCTGACAATTAGCAGCCTAAACGTGTGTCTAATAATGGACAGGCGCCCCATGCATTCTGAACTCAGCCTGATGCCCTGGGCCTCTTGAGCCAGCCACCTGCCGCAATGTGACATCATAGTTACAGTCCTGGAAGATGGATGGACGGAGGGAAGCTGGCTTTGCAGCGATACGCAGGGTGCAGCTTCCTGAACCTTCCATTTGGAAGAGGTGCGTCTTGCAGTTTCCCAGTCAAGTGCAAGCAGTTTGGCAGCTGACATGCAGCTTCTCCAGGGAGCTCTTCAGGCACAGCTGCTCTAATGCGTCGGCGCATTTTGTTTGCGTTTTTCTCCTTCGTGTTGGCTGTGTCCGTTCCGACACACAAGTCCGGCCACAACATTTTAATGGTCCAACGATTCTGCAGTGTCCCTGCTAATAGCAGCATATTAATACCTTTCTGAAGAACATTTGAGGTTGAAGAACCACCAACATAATTATGATTCTGAAATACTAATTTTGAATATTAATTATTAATATTAAGTTTCATTGATCCAAGAGACATGAACTTCTGAAATAACGGGGCAAAATGATGCCTTTTTATAACAGGAAACGAAAATTAGGGAAGATAACCTTGTCATTGCTGGGATGTCAGATTAATTGCTGTTATTTGAATTTCTTTAAACTTCAAGTCTGTGGTACAGACTGCATTTGGTAGTTAAGAGCAGGTTTAACTAACTTTCAGTTAATAAGAGGTTAAACAGAGGTTAGACATTGAATTAGGGTTCCATCTCTGGTTTAAAGCATCAGCGTTGAGTGAAGCTGTAATTTTCCCACTTTTCAAATGTCTAAAAAAATGACTAGCCTTCTCCAATTAGAAAATGACACAGTGCCCCCTTCTGTCTGACCAAGGAACTCCATCATCAGTACACCTGACTGCTTAGTTCTGTAGCAAACCTGAAAAATGTACATATTATATTGTGCCACCGCATTCTAGTGGTATAACCACTGTAATATATGGTATGGAAATGGAGATGTCGAAGTATTTCATCGAGGAAGCAGGTCACAGTGACTGAACAGCAAAAGCTTTGGGTAGTTGGTAAAATATTTAATATTGTAACTTCCCTCTACAAGATTAAGTAATAAGATACCAAGGAATCTGAAGTCAAAGTATGTTTTGTCATGGTTTGTTTATTCAGGTGTAGCACTGAGTTTTTTTTTAATTCAATCAATTGTTGCCAGGCTGGATATTTAAGGAATTGGAAATGAAGTACAGAACAGGATTTTTATCGATGTTTCGTAATAGCTTTCCCAATGAATCTATTGTTTTTTTGGGGGGATTTAACTTTTATTTTTCTTCTGTTTTCAAAAGGGTCACTTTTCATTCCTTTTTCCAAAGGGGGAAATCAGAGACAGGACTGACCAGGCCACAGACATAAGCCAGTGATACACAACCAAGGAAACAGCTACTGACACCTTTGAGTTACAGTGATCACAAATGAGTGTGACGTGGGAAGTAGTCTGATACCTGCTTCTGGGGGGGCGGGGGTGCCACCGGTCTGCATTCGCATTTTTTCGGTGTCATACGAGATTCCTCGCAAAGCGTTGGTTGAGGAAGGTAGGATAGCTGGGATCATTCGCCGTCGCCCTTATGTTCTGCCTTCCTCTCTCTCTCTCTCCCGCTCCACCTTCCTCAGACTCTCCCACACTCTTCATGTAAATGCGCCGCCACTGAAAGTTTAACACCAAAGCTGTTTTGCTTGGAAGGTCCGAGCGCCGTTACTGTCACCTCACATCAACAGTGCGTTTTAGGTCTTTGTTTTGATTTGGACATTCCATCGAAAAGTCTGAATTTAAATGGATGCACCCGTTCACGGTAAATCTGCACCGTCCCAAGGAAAAGAGGCCGTTTGTTTAAACCTCACCAGCCCTGGGAATTCCAACCTGTGGAAATTCCAGTGAGCTATTGGTGAATAAGGGTGAACTCAGACTAGGTGTTCCGTACCGTGTCCGAGAACATTTGACCCCCCAAAGCCTAGTTTATTTGACTAGCGTGTTCAGCACAGTACGCTGAAGCTCTTTAAGTGGGCCGGCCACAGCTCGGTACGCATCCAGTGTGACCGCTGTGAGAGGCGCAGCGTTTGCTGGAAAATTGCGCTGGTGACGGTCTCCAGGAACAATTGGATGCAACAGGCAAAATCCTTTGAACTATTTGGTCCAATACAGGACTATGTTCTTAAGATAGTTGTATACTTGATAAATCTATGAGAGCCACGTGTGATCCAAAAAAGCCACAAAATAACTCCATTGTGCTGTGGGTAGTGTAGTGTTTTACTTCGTATGTTTCCTTCAGCACAAAAAGTCGCACGGTGATGATGTCTGGAATAGTGAGCACAATGTTAGCACGGACCAGCGGGCGGGGGGGGGACAATTGTGCTCGGGCACGGTACAAGGCATCCGGGCCCAGTGTGAGCAGCTCTGTAACACAGCAGGAGGCACAGCCTGGATTTAGGCTGTTTCCAATCTCCAGAAAAGCGCGTGATTAGTATGCCCCCCCGTCGTCGGAGGAACACTCTGTGCTGGTAATCATTCACTTCTTTCACTTGGCTGGTTCTCATGGGGAGGGATGATTCAGCTCCCTGCTTCACTTCCTCACCCTCCGCCGAGCAAGCAGGAAAACGGATGTCGGGGGGGGGGGGGGGGGGTCTGTCGTTTTTGCAGACCTATTCACCTGAAAGAGGGGAGGGAGACAGAGTTCTCTATAATGGGGCAGACTATAGGAGTCTCCATCGGCGATAATGAAAACTCTCCTCATTTTAAAAGCTCTCTGAACCTCCAGCGATATGAAACCTGATGCAAACAGTGGTGGTTCCATCCAAAACATGACAGTACATGTGTAGGTACCAAACTTAGCTGACATCACCCAGCACAGCTGATTCCCTGCCATCTGTCCTCTTCATATATGTCAGTAAGCCTTAGTGTTTTAATGGGTTTTTTTTTTTAAACCCTCCTACTCTGTACTTTACTCTGGATATTTGGATCACATGATTTTGATCACATGGTAATATGGAAGATAGAATGACCTGGGGTGTGACATGAATAGCAGTTAATGAAATGGGGGGGTAACTCAAGAGATGCCAGTTTTACCTTAAGTGTCACCACATACTTCAAACGATATCGAAATCAATTTTAATGAAGGAGATGACAGCTCTATTAAAATGGAAGTTGCTCTCTTTATTAACAGCTATTAAGTTGAACTGAATTTCATTTGTATAGCACATTTTCACAACATAACATTGTTTCAAAGCGCTTGACATTATTCCTGCTCAAAGCCCCCAGTGAGCAAGCCAAGGGCAACAGTGACAAGGAAAAACTGTTTAGTAGGAAGAAACCTTGGGTGGGACCAGACTGAAAGGGGGAGCCCATCCTCGAGAGGCCAGACATTATTGGTTGAATACTAGAAGCAGTGAAGCCAACAATTTAAATGACACGGCTACACATTAAAGAAACACACACATTCTATGGCAAACTTTACACTTTTCAAGACATTTACTAACAGAAATACACATATTAATTTACACTATTTAAAATGCAGTACAAAGCATGCGGGTAATTGCAAAATTAGTTCTGTTGACCAATCCCGCAGCATCACATTTATGCCAGCCAATCGTGGATAAGGGGTGGGATCAGAACAAACAAAAAATTTGCCTTGGGGACCCTGCACAGGCAGCGCACCGCCACGATGATCACGCGTCATACGACGGCGCATTGGTAAAACGATGTCAATTCTGTTGATGTCTGAAGTACTGGACCATCTTAACTATCAGGACAAATCCCCAGTGTCCAGCACCACAAAAGGGGCAAAGGCAAAGGGAAACCTCTCTTCGTGTGTGCTCTTTTCCTTCCAGCACTGGTAGCCTCGCACAGAAACATCAGAACCATATTATATACAGAAACAGGAAAGGACAGGGGTGTGTTCCTAAACCACGAATATCCTGACTTTGTGTTTGATGCAATTCCGTCCTGGAAAACTCTTTCCAGCTACTAGTCCTCCAAGGAAATCAGACAAGACCTTCAGCAAAATCAACAACATTTTATTTGAGAATTTCAACAAACAAGCAGCCACAAAATGTATTTATGCAGTAAAACTCAGTTATTTTCCAGAGGGGTTAATAGAATAGAAAATATGGTCAGGATGTTACAACAATATAATAGAATAATTTTATTAATGGACATTGTTATTGATGCACGGAATTGAAACTCACTAAATCGACAGCAACAACACACTACAGGGAGTGCAGAATTATCAGGCAAATGAGTATTTTGTCCACATCATCCTCTTTATGCATGTTGTCTTACTCCAAGCTGTATAGGCTCGAAAGCCT
>JAODUD010000107.1:21565174-21581291 GCA_026784285.1 Stomatorhinus walkeri
CAATGTGGTGGCATGCAGAGCCCAAATCATGAAGATTGTGTCACTGTCCAAATATTTTTGGGCCTGACTGTATATATGTAAATTTCAAAATAGATGCCAGTTGAAATGTGCCCTTCCATGTTTGTTTACATGAATAGCAATGAACCCACTGCTCTTTTGGTGGCCATACCTCCAGTCATTGGAAGTTGGAATAAAGGGCCTCGTATTTAAAAAGCAGCAATAACAATCAAGTGCATTTACATAGTACTAAAGTCAGGATGAAGTATCTGCAAAATGAAGAAACGGCAATAATGCTGCATATCACACTGGTTTTTTTTTGTTGCCTTTTTTCACCGTTCTGTGTAAACTGCACAGACTGTCCTGTCAAATTCAGAAATACTCTGATCCCCATGTTTGGCACTAACGACCAAGCCACTGTCAAAGCCACTTAGATCATCTTTCTCCCCAATTCTGATGTGTGATGAGGCCATATATTGGTGAGTGTATATTTCTTGACACAGCTTAATAGCTGCAGTTTAAACACAATATTCCTGCAAGAATTAAAGGTTTAAGGTTTACAGATCCCGTAATCTTGATCACAAAGGCTTCTCACCAGAGAAATTTGTGAAGAGCCGGCAGAACGGCGAGAAGCGGTTTCTATGGAGCCACTGCTGTGCGTCCTGAGGCGTCGCCGTAGGTGAGAGGTTCTGCATTTTCCAGAAGAGAGAAGGGAGACAGCAATTTTTATGACTTCAAAAAGTTTTCTTATCAAAACTGGTATATCCTGTAGGAGCTGAATTCAATTGCACAAAAAATATCCAATTAAAATTTACCTACACAACCCAGATACTCTTCTGAAAATCTAAATGTACCCACAGGTCTCTGGTACCTTAAATGTACACCACCCCACATTTCAGACTATACAATGAAAAATTCTTAGATTACATTTGTTCTTTTCACTGCAGTTGCTTTAGAATCCTTAATATATTCATCCAGCTGACGTGTTTTTTTTTTTATACAGCTGACTGGAAGAAGTACCTGAGTCAATGGGATCACAATTCAACCATATATGGTTCTTAATGGGCTAGATCGCTTTTAAAGCGAACAGAGAATGAGATTTAAAATAAAAATCAATAAATAAATTCATATGTACCTGAGAGCTCTCACTGTCTCTTCTAAGTAGATGGCACGACAACTGTAATGCAGAAAGTCTCTCAATTTCATAACTTTACATCATCAATCCCAGTCCACCCCTCCTTTGTCACAGTTTATCTTCTAGGCTTAAACACAACACACGGCAAACAAAGGAAGTGGGTAAACAGACCTGTCACCGCAGGTTCCTGCAACGGTTATTTAAATATGAAGATGACCCCCCCCCCCCCTAAGTTTTAGTTGAAAATGTTACCATTCACTTGCAAATGAGGTGAAGGGAAAATGGTTTCCAACACGCACCACGATTAAGCCATATGAAACACAGCACCTACCACTTTGCAAAACTCCGTTTACAGAAATGAACGTTTTTGCAGCTAATCTGCTCTTTGGTGATTTTTAGTTAGGTGGTTTGGGTCTGCTGCGGCTCTACCTTTTTTGATGAACTTGGCTTAAAGCAACATTTAAAATTCATGCTCCCCCCAGAGACAGAAATACAAAATGCAAAAACAAAAAGCCCAGGAATTACACCTAGGCAGTTATGGACTTTAACAAATAGGGAACAATTTCTAGCTGAAAGCAGAAAGGAGAAAAACCAATGAGAAACGCAGGTCTTCTCACTTTTGATTTTCTTTCACTGTAGACTGGTAAGACATACGCAAATGCATACACCAAGCTGTCTGTTGGTCTTCCTCAGCTTCTAAATCATGCTCCCTTGTTGGCGTTTGGTGAGAGCTGTGTGGCATGTACACTTTCACAATCACAACCCAAGTTCAGTTAGAGACGCTTCCTGTCCGCGTTACGCAGCATGCTGGCACAAAAGGCATCGCGACACCTGACGGCTGCGTAACAGGCTTCTCCTCCCGATACACAATCATTACGTTTAGTCGTAAACATGTCACTGCAGTGCTTGTGATGACTCAACCCATTAAAATCCATTAACCTCATGAGCAGAGAGCGCCAGTCTCAGTATTAGAAATGGCCTTAACACCGAGACTCATGCAAGAAGGAGAAAAGCGTTTTCATATCCAGATATGTTGATTGAATATCAGTTAAGAATATCAAACCATCAATTATAAGCCCCAACTTACCAGTACCTCAACATCATACCCCCCAATCCTGGTTTTGGCAATTTTTGCAGGTTTATAACCAATGTGAACGCAGTAAATTTAGGTAAAAACTAACTGACGTGAACACAGAAGTCTCTTTCCATACTGATATATTACACTGTCGGTTGGGTGGAATTGATCACACGCCACTTCAGGGATGCAGGTTTGCTTGTATAGGTTTGCGCTGCCCGGTTTTCATTCTCAAAAATATCTAAATATTGGTGTATTTGAATGTGCCCTCCTCCTTAACGCTAACCCCACTTCCACGCCAGTCCCGAGACCCATACTCTCACAATCAGTTTGCTTCCCGATACATCCTGGATTTGATCATGTCTGTTCAGTGTCGGCCCAAGCTCATTCTGCCCTTATTTCTCCCTGAAACCTGCCCGTGAACTTGCCCCTGACTTTCAAGTCCTTTTGCCATCTGATTCTATTCAGCGTCCAGATTAGAGTAATTTTCGAGACAATCTGAAGAACCTACACAGAGTAGCCTGCTACAAGCAGAACCAGGACCAGGATTGGGTACCTCTGCTTGTGTCATCAGTCATCAGTCACTATGATATTAAAGTCATACAGGCTGCGAGATGGACACACGCAGGACACGATTACTCACATCCGCCACCTGCACCACAGGCTCCGGCTGGTGTTTCGGAGAACCGTTACTTTCATGGAGGGAGAAACAGGAAGACCACTCAGCATTGTTTCTTCTTAACTGGCCTTGGAAACATTTGCGCAATACAGACACTCCCTGTGTTACAATGGTACGTGGCTCTGTGCTAATGATTTTGCCCAACTGTAGGATAATGCAAGTGTTCTAATCATGTTTAAGGTAGCTAGGCTAGGCTATTGTGTTTGTTAGGATAGGGGTACTGTATTAAAATGCATTTTTGCCTTAGGATATCTTCGGCTTATGATAGGATTAGCGGTACGTAACCTCACTGTAACCTAGGGAGAGGCTATACATGGATGTCAATATAAAAGTCACTTCAGGCAACTAAACAGCTGACTTACGAGACTTTACTGTCCCAGTGACTTACCTTTCCGCTACTGGGAAACTGTTGTGGCTACTGTTGAAGCCAGGAGATGGGGAGTTGTTGACGTAGGTGACTTCTGGCCAAGGAGAGCACTGCAAGACACCTCAGTCAGTCATGGTCATGTCATTTGAGAGCTCTAGGTTAATTCTGCTCTTTTCAACCGATCAGTTCCTCCCTAATTAGATAGTAAATTTTGCCCCTGCAAATGATCTTTGGCTAGACAGTTCAGCAGTTGCCTGATTTCAACCACTCAGACACGAAGACTTATCTTACGGACTATAATATTTTTGTGACATTCTTGAGCATTAATACAATGACCTTAATTGCAGAGGACATTTTGATTGAGGTACTCCATTAAATAAACATCATTTCTAAGTAAAATCAACTTCTTAATTTCAGGCAAGTATTTTTTTTCCAAAGGCCTTGATCTTAGGTGTGTAATTTATAAAAGGTTTTGTAGAGTGGCATTACTTGACATAGCTTATTCATATTCCTGCACCACATCAAGGAACATCAATATATTCTGTTCTTCTACCAATACTGGCCAAAACAGTTTAGTGACTTTCCCAGAACATCTACATAAAACATGTACTGTAAACTAAATACCCAAAAACAATGCGAATGTGTTGTTGAAATACTAAAACTCAGATGTCCTTTTTACTGGATAAGCAATGTTTCAAAAGCACATGTTGGTTGGGATTATCACGCAGTGTTTAGCCCACTTCCCATTGGTTACTTGCTCCATGCCCACTGCATTGAACCAATCAGCGATAATGGCACTGGTAACCCCTCCCACTTGGAACTTTCATTGTGTCATGTCTCCTATCACTATGCCTATTGAGCTCAGTGTCCCCCCCTCTATATTCCTTACTCCATGCTCCGAATTCAGACCTCAGTCAGAATGGTGGTCTCATAAGATGGCTGGTATTTCTCCTTCTCCTGTGGGGCTCGCTTCTCCATCTTCTCACGATCAGTCTTCTGTTTTCGATCTGCACCTTTGGGCTAAAAAGCAAAGCAGAGAACTCCAGTCCCGTGCACAAGGCAGCCAGAAGCATTATGGCAGCCGCTTTCACAGCCAAGAGACCGAGACCAGACCGAGACCAGACCGAGAACAGACCGAGACCAGACCCCATTTGGCTCCATCCGCCAGCCCTCCCAGACTCTGAGAGACCGTCGTGACCACCCGCCCTCACCTTGAAGACTTTGACCTGGCAGCTGGCAGAGTGCAGATGCTCCGTGTACTCCCCGCTCTCATTTTCCTTGAAGGTGTCGATTTGGATGCGGAACGGCACGCCCTTCTCGCCGCCGTGCTTGCGCATGGTGAACTCCGTGCTAATGCAGTGCACCTAGTGAAGACGCAGAAAGCCGTCACTGCGCAGCCCAGTGACACAGCCAGTGGCAGGAGTCATCATGCAGGCTTGGGTAGATACTGTACATCACAAGGCAAACACATTCAATCTGATATCTGATGACAGTGTCAAGATTCTGAAAATACAGCAAGCCAAAGTGTCTTTATCTTCATTTTCAACATACATAATGTCTGGAAAGAAATCAAATATCAGTAAGTTGTCCCAGAGATTCTTAAAATTAGTTGCTATCATTAGGAATTTAAAAAATATTTATTCACAGAATGACAGCTAAATAGAACAGGACGACACGTTTCCTGGGAGAGGCTGTAGACGTACCGTAATTCTACAATAGATAAGTGGTTATGAATGAATGGGAATTAACACAGGGACTTTACATCACAGTGGGGCCCCCTACGGAAACAGTACCTGAATAAAGACGGAGGTCCTCTTTGAGGGGTCCCACAGGAACTCGACAGTGTTGAGCTGTGTGGGGTTAGCTCTGGGGTCAATCACACCAACGGACATGGGGATATCTGCACGGGACAATTCACAAATTCCTCACGGTGCTCCGTTTGGACCCCCTACGACCTGGGCCAGTAGAGTTCCCCAAGTCTCACCCAGGTCCAGGATGCGATCACCAGGGCGATTCCAGCGCCACCCTTCCAGCTGCTGGTGTTCTGTGTACTGCAGACGTCGGTCGTGGAACACCACCCGTATGATGCTCTGGGGGGTGGGGGGGATATGAGGCACGAAATTAGGCAGAGCACCACTCATGCGACACCGCGGTTTTGAAGGGAGAGCACAGCTGATTAAAAATCGCAGGCACTTCCTTCTAATGTGTAGGTGGAGGAAAATCACACAAGAATTAAATCATGATAGATGGGATTTATAGAGAAGGATAATCAATAATCCGAAGCCTAACCTATGTCTAATATAATATCATTATTACAAATATTGTGGTTCTTAAGTATCAGGCAACATTTTATTAATGTAGTTTTAAATGGCAATTTCATGTATTTCACTTTCAGCACTGAGCATTAATATATCGGCCAAACGTCTGATTCACTGACATTACGTCTTAATCCTAGTCCCAGCCCAAAGCACTAGCACCTGGCAATTCGCCCAAGATATAAACAAAAAAGTTCCAGAGTTAATGTAAAACAAAACACAATGAAAAATATAATAGAAAATAGTAGTGCTTTACATTAATTGCACCTTCATAATGCCTTTGTACAACATTGAAGTGTACCTTCATAAAGCATTCACAAGTATACCTTAACAGCTTTAATATACAATAATAACAAACAATATATAATAACAAACATTACAATTGTATTAGCATATAAAGTTTGCTATTAGTGTATATTAAAGCTGTTAAAGTATGTTAGGAAATTACGGTATACTTACAAGCTGCTTATGAATGTTTTGTGGATGCATTATGAAGATGCACTGAACGTTCTATGAATGCATAATAGATTTGTTAATGTAAAGCATTGCCAAAAATGCTATGAGCCAGCAGTTAACCTGAGAGATTAAAACAAATCGAATGTATACATACTGCTTTGGCAGGAAGCTATGACAAAAGCATATAAAACACAAGCTATATGAAAAATACCAGATATGCCCAACAAATACCATACGGGATCAGTAAACGCCAAAAACACACCCACCTTCACCATCTTCCCGGTAATTTCAGGTAGTTCTCCAATCTTCCTGTTGTCCAGCATTCGAATTTCATAAGACTGCCCTGGAATAGACATGTGGAATCTCAGTCAACACCAGGCGCACAAATTAAACTAGCACGGACATTAGTGTACACCTGAGGAGTCTCTCAGAGCCGGGGGCCTCTGCGCTGGCCTGACCTCGGGGACTGACCTTGGTTGAGGTAGGTGAGAGTCTCATCGTGCAGCTTGACTGCAGGAGAGGTGGCAGCACACAGCACATACTGGAAGGGAAGAATCTTGTTTTCGCTGTCAGGGGGCAGATTGGACTCCTCTTGCTTGAAGATGGGGAGGGCCAGCACATCACTACCAAGGGGGGAGGGAAGAAGCACAGAATAAGGGCCAAATCTCCCAGAAACACCGGGGTAATGTCACTGCCTCATTCATTAGCAGGCTGGCACCTCTGCTGAGCTGTGACACACGCAGGCGAGCTTGCAGCACAAGCCCCCGACCTGCTAGGATGCACATGGGTGGTGGAGCTCGTGGTCTCATCTCACACCGTCAAAACACCTCTTCTGCTCCTGAGGGTTCGGAGTGACAGGATCCCGAGCACCTCAGTCCACACCTCACTTTCCACATTCTAGAACATTCTTAAGAAATCCTGGAGATGTCCCCAAGCCAGATAGGCCACATAATCCATTCAGCCTGACTGGGGCATTTGTTTTTCCTTTTTGTGAAGGAGGCAGAAACAAATAAATCTGCCATAACCCTTCCCAGAACACATGAACCTGGATTATTTTAAATACTTTAAAAACATCTGTCTTTTTACATTTTTTGTGACATTTCGTGACACCTGGGTACCACTTAATAAACAGCCAGCTAATAGACTCAGTGCCATCACCCCACCATTTCAGTATAATAAATCACGAGGACATTTGGAAACTGGATATGCAAGAGTGGGAAGAAAGGTGGTTTATGGGGGCCGGGCGCCTTCCAATCCCTCGGTTTCCTAGGAGACAAGCAGGGCGACTTGCGCTCCGCTAACACGGCTCATGCTTAGGTGCCCTTGGCTCCCTCTCAACTCAAGAATGTGTTTCACAGTCAACGACAAAGCTAGCACTTCGACACTGAGCTCGGACACCCAAAACGATTCAAGGGGACAAAGAACCCTGCCTACAGTACATGCTGTCCCACCATACTTTTATTTTCTGGGGAATAAATCCGTTTCCACATTATTATTTACGCTTATTTGTAATTAAATGCTGCAGAACCCACTTACTGCTTAATTATCTTATTTTATAAATATATATCAAAACATGCCCTATCACCCATTCCAGGAGAAATGTCCTCAAAGACCGAAGGCTAAAGCAGCATAAACAAGGATAATATACACCACACGAACTTTGAGGATAAAACAATGTCTTCATTTTTAGTCAGTCACAATGGTGGAGGTCAGTCACAACGGCAAAGCAGTTAACCAGAAGGTTGCTCCTCTTCTGTCAATATCTTCATAACAGGACCAAAGGGTACACAAAATTATGAATAAGAAAAGGATTATGTGTATTAACACTATCACTAACACCATGTTAATGCTCTAATTTCCCCATGATGTATTGTATTTCTGTTTCCAGAGTGCCAAAAAATACCAAGAGCCAGTGATTTTGGGCACCATCTTACAGATGATTTGCTGTATGTTCCCTGACTCTGGATTTCTGCATGTGACTTGCACGGTTAGCCGCATCCATGTCCAATCTGAACTATGAAGTAGCTATAAAGGCAGCCTGAGATCTCCCCTCCGTTGGGGATAAGTCGACCCCATTTCACTTCCACCATGTATCCTACCATTCGGACGCGTTAAAGTCTCAGGGACTCCGAACGAGTCTCGAAGCGGTTTCAGGCGCCACTTCCCCCGAAACCCTACCTCATGCTGTAGGCTCCGGCTCCAAGCTCCTGTCCGATCCCAGACAGACTCGCATCAAAGTCCTGGACCAGACCTGACTCGATCACTTCATCGGCCAGCGGTAACTTCAGAGCCCACGCCATGACAACTGGGACACGCAGGGCCTCCTAGCGCTGCCGTAAGCCCAAACCGAGCCGGCACCACGCTGCCTTTAATGAATACCTCTGTGCCCCTCACTTTACCTGGATAACAGAAACAATGAACACTTCAAACCATTCAGGAGAAGCGGTCAAGGGGTCTGACTCCATTAACTATATTCCACTGGACAGTTAGGGAAAATCACACCCGTAAATACAAATAAATTAACTAACAATGAGAGGAAGGGTGACAGCCGAAACATGAGCAACTTTTCCACAGATTAACGTAGAAATAATTTACCGTATTCACGCTAAGAGTTGTTCAGTTTATTACTGAATATTGCCTCTCCACCCACGAAGTCTGATGAGTATTACGGTACTGGACTGGAAAAGTATTAATTGCAGTGTGTAATTATCTAACAGATGCTTTACGTTTTAATTCCAGCAATTACTACAGCGAAATACTAGATTGTTGGACAAAACCCCATCTAAGAATAAGACAACTAAAAATGTTATCAAAGCTGTTGCATTATTGAATATATTATTGCCATCGTTTCACTAATCAAGACGCATATAAAAACAGATTTTGACTGTTTGGTAGTGAACATATTTCTTTGCATATATATTTTCCTTAAATAATGCTTCATTCAAATGTTCAGCGACATACAACTATGACACTAAATGAAACAGCTACCTTTTTCCTGCACATCTCTTAGCCTCCTGTCTTCTTGAGAACTTAAACAACAACTAGGCAGAGGCTCGCTCGCAAATCGGCGCTAGACACTTCGGATCACTACCGGCACAGCAATGAAATAAAGATATTTATCTTAAACGGAGAGCGCCCGATCGTCCTCGGAACAAATCCTGCGTGTTTTCCAAGAAAATCGGGGAACAAAATACACGTTGCGTGTTGACAAAATTGCCACTAGCTGCCGTAATATCCGCAGTAGCCTCCTTCTTCATTGGTATTTGCAGCTGTGCCTGAACGGATCACCATCACCACCTGGTGTATGGAGTGAAAATTTGAGAACGAAATGAAATTAGTTAAAATAAAATAAAATAAAATTCGTAGAGGAGAAAAAAAGACAACCAACATCCTAAAATATGTGACATTATTACGGCATACAGAAGAGTAGTTAGAAGAAGAAGCTGAACGTATAGCTAACTGCAATGCAAAGGCTTAATGTGACTGTAGGGATTCTGAAATATGTTTTGACAGAGCAAATTGATGTGGCTGAAAATAGTTAAGCTGTTCTAATGCTGAGAGGCAATTCATGCAACAGTGGATAAAAAGTGTACACACCTCTGTTAAAATGCCAGGTTTTTGTGATGTAAAAAAATGAATAATTTCAAAACTTTTCCCACCTTTAATGTAACCTATAACTTGTACAATTCAATTGAAAAACAAGTAAATCTGTTAGGAGGAAAAAATTATAAATTAAAAAAATACAATAAGCTGGTTGTACACCCTTAAACTAATACTTTGTTGAAGCACGTTTTGATTTAATTACAGCATTCAGTCTTTTTGGGTTCATACCTGCCAGTGTTATGCTGTCCTACAAGGATTTTCCCTGATATTCACTCAGTTGCATACTATAGCAAAAGCTATGGTTTGCAGAGAGCTTACAATACTTCAGAGATTTCATTGTTGAAATGTATCAGTCAGGAGATGAGTACCAAACAATTTCCACAGCATTAGACATTGTGGAAACAGTCATCAATAAGTGGAGAAAATATGGGAACAATAATGTTACCAAGAGAATGGGACCATCCTCCAAAGTTGATGAAAAGACAAGACAAAAACCAAACACAACATATTAGTTTAAGCATTAGTTTAAGAGTGTGCCCACTTATTCAATCAGCTTATTGTCCATTTTTAATTTTTTTATATTTTTCCCCCTATCAGATTTGGTCTTGTATTGAATTGTGCAGGTTATAGGTCACATTAAAGGTGGGAAAAGTTCTGAACGGATTCATCACAGAAACCTGGCATTTTAATAGGGGTTTATACCTGTTTTTATATCCATTGTAAAAAAATATATTTAAAGTGCTAGTTGCAGCCTTATACTGTAATCATTAAAATTCATTTTTCCATAATTAGTCTAGGCTTACATAATTCCACATAACGATATATTGAATACAGAATTTTAGATTTTTTAATATAAATTTATCAAAATTATCAATTGAATAAAAATTATACAAGTATTCAGACCCTTTGTTATGACACTTGAAATTTAGCTGAGGTGAACAGCAATCTCATGTGGGCGTTACGGTGATCTAGATGGGATGGGGCCAGGTAAGTTGTAAGACTGCACGTTTGAATATGCTGCTGGAGTCTCGTTCATTGGCCAGAGGAGAAAATGTCAGAAAGAAGTCAGACTAAGGATTACATTTTATATCGATTCTAGCCTCAAAGATCAGAATAACAATAAAAATGGCTTGTGGATTTGAAGAATTCTCGTTACCAGATTCTAAACGCTCACAGAAGGCTACAAAAATAAGATGCGTATTAAATGCAGGAATATTTGACATTTGTTTGTATCCTAGTTGGTTTTAGAACCAAAATTTATAAGTTGTGGTTTAGTTGAAGTTTTTATTTTACTTGTATAGCTTATTTCAATTTCTGGAAATGTTTTCGTTAGAGATTATAATCATACCTTGTGCACTGTATATATATAGCACATAGTTATAGTAAAATTCTTCTTTATTCTTATAACCACATAACACATTTCATAAACACAGGATCGGAACCATAGTCAACACTGGGTGGGACCAAAGCCATAATTATAATATATATTGGGGGAAAATTGTGAGCACATCTGAATTTTTTATTTTTTTTTTGGGGGGGGGGGCATGTTCTCCCCAATATATAATTATGGCCTTGCATAAACGTGATATTGAAGAGCAGCTCTGCCTGATGCCTATGAACATTCAGGACTGCGGACAATCTGGCACTGCGGCATTTTCACCTAAAGTGTGAATTGGCCTTGGAGTACCTCTGCCACACAAAGAGATGAGAAGGCAGAAGCAGCCCGACTGGCTAAAATGTTGGGGGCATTCACTTTTATATACACACAATCTGCCAATCTCAAGGTCACAAAGAATTATCGAGGTTATGTCCATATATCGTGCAATGCCGATAATTGCATTAACGTGACAGCCAAGCACACAAATGAAAAATAAAACGCCCAGATTAGTTTCAAGTTTAATTTTTATTAACAGATAGAACTCCAACTAATAACAAAAACGAAAACATATTTAATAATCACTTCTGTTATAAATTCTCATTATTCATACCAGCTTAGGTGTATTCCAGCTACAAACCACTAGATAGAGATGTGATAGGGAGTGATTCCTCTCTTCTTTCCCACCCAGCCCCTTTATTCCACTGGAACGTGCATGGGCCTTAGATATCATACTCAAGGCTCTCTTATGGACTAGAAACAGCCCAGAACGTTACGATACTCCAGGAGAAGGACCACCCACATCAGCTCATTAGAACTTCTTTTAAACTTACCAAATACATTGGTTAAAATAAATAGATTTTGTTTCACTTAGCATTATTTCTTGTATATATAAACCTGTCCTTTTAATTTAAATTTATATTTGTTTTGTATAACAAACTGTCAGTTGGAAAGAAAGTATTTTCTGTAGACATTTTAGCTATTTTTGAATTAATACTTTTATATATTTATATAAGTTAGCTCCACGCTAGTGGCACATGTTCAGTCCTCATTACATCACCATCAGACTTACACCTACAATAAAAGTCTGGATAAAGCTGTTAGACTTAATTATATAACAAAGTAGAGTGAAAAGTTAAAGGAAAAAAACTTATTTTCAGTTATTTCCAATAACTAAATTTCACGGCAATTACACTTTAAAACCGTTTCAGTTATCTTTTAAAAGGCTTCATAAGCAATGTTTTCATCAGCACCACATTAAAATGAAAAGATCTGGATTTGTTTTCTACTCCCCTGAAGCAAGTAGTTTAAAGAATTATGTGGCAGTCTGATTCATATTATCTTGACTAACAATCCATTTTAAATAAGGAAATAAATCACTGGCTAGGAACGAGGCTCCTTTTAAGTAGAAATGTTTAACAATAAGTGAAAGACCTTTCAGAAATATTTCCTGTGAGGACCAATTGCACAATCGCACACACCAGCTTTCCCAGTGTGCAGTGAAATCTCCCAGTGTCCCATTGCATGCATGACCATTCATCCAATGGCATTCATTCATTTTTTTCCTCGGAGTACTCTATAGTTTGAACTTTTGTTTCCAAACCCCTTTTCCCTTTTTCATCTTAGCTCAAACCAATACATAGTATGAAATATAATTATGCATTGTTAAGGCTTTTTAAACAATAGCATTACTGAAACAGAAAAAAATCAGCATTTACTCTACAATAAAACCCTAAAAGAAATGTTAACAGACCTAATCATATAACAAATCCTTGGGAACTGGTTCTGATGCAGGAAAACTCAATTAAAACTGCAAACTTTACAAACACCTTTTCCACCAACAACTACCAGAACCTCTGCCCAACAATAAAACAAAAAAAACAACATAAAAAATAAGTGCATCTGACAAATACGTGAACAGTTAACGCCACAAGACTGACAATACAAACAAAGAAAACGTATTAATGGCATTTCCATTTAAGCATGGAAAGTCAGAATAGATGGAAGATACCTGTTTTCACACATAGAATGAATAATATGTAAAAGACACCTTACAGACCAGCATAATACATGACTGCACTTATTTCAGCCTAAAACAGAAGAGATAACGACTTGCAAAAACAGGGCATGGCTGCGAGATGCAAGTACACTGACTAATCGTGTATTTGAATTTTCTCCAACACATCTATACAAAATACCCCTCCTCCGGTTTAATATTGACAGACCATTAAACAAATCTGACAAAACAGGAGCTCACCTTAAAATTAATGTATGATTGCATTTTAAACAATGCATTCAGAACTGGTCATTTCCTTTAAAGTATTCTATTGACTTGTAGAAGAGACTTGAGGGATTCTAATATCTCTACAACTCCTCTACTTTTTTTTTTTTTTAAATAAAATACTCCTAAAAGGAAATAGCGGCATTAGTTAATTTAGTTACTGAGGCCAGGGATGACATAGAGAAGTGGAGAGCGTTGTTTCTATAGTTGAGGGACAGGACATTCAAACATTGAATAAAATTTAGTACCTATCCCCAAACCACTGACGGCATCGGAGATGCCAAAAGCATTACTTCATCACGGGATAAACTTCCAGACTGATGTTATTGGTCAATCGCCTCGGAGTGTGCAATGTGAAGGTCAAAAACAGTCTCTTGTCACCTCCCTATTGGCTGCGTTGACAAAAGTCTGTAAAGAATTATGGGATCGATGCCAATGTGTCTCCACTTCTCTGCCACCAGACACTGGTGTGCTTGACTATAAATCATGAGAAATCAAAAGCATTTTCAACCCAAGATATTAAAAATCAATATGGGAGAAAATGCATCTGCGTAATTTGAAATCTCACAGGACAACTTCTGGTAACAATCTTAGGAAAGGTAGCATGGTGCAAAGTAGGCTGAATGTATTTATTTTTTATTTATTATACCGTTTTTGGCCCCTTACAGATAAAGGTTTTTGTTCGTAGCTGCTCTGTGAAAGCACCCACATCTTTAAAAAATATATATAATAAAAGTGATTATACCTGACTGGGATCAAATCTACACATAGAGCATCCAAAATCTCTATTTAGACCATTAGAAAAATTTTGCCACCATAATGGTAAGTACCTATAAGGTAGTCCTGGCTATGTACAGGCCACAACACAAGCTTGAAAACCATCTGTTTAGTGGTACGGTACGTGAGCTCCGTCGCCATCCTATTTATAACAATAGATCTGCACCGCTGGTGAGAGTGAACTCTCAGACTTATCCTGCCATCGTTAATTAAACAAAAGGAGGGAGTGAATCCACTACTGGAAGGCATGCACACTCTGAGTCACAGAGTTCTGAACTGTATTGATTGTCCAACATGACACATCCAAAGCACAATTTGTATCAGAAGATGAAGCATACTAAAAGTTACAGTCACGGTTAAAAAATTGCAAGTATCCATAGCTGGAGACAATCCCCTCCCCCCCAAAACAGAAGATAATGCATATGAGAATGTGAGGCCTTCATCCAAGCACACCATCACTCATAAGTTTGCAGGAACTGCACCTCAAAGAGACAAGCCGTCACTAGTCTCTGAACTGAAAGGAACAATTCGCTTCTGTGTCCATTAGCTAAAAGTGACTGCATATTTTTCAAGTTGATCAGGCTCCCACACCACCTCTAACAGCGTCTGGCTAGCAGTGGTGAAGGTACGCACAACGACGATTATTTAATGATATAAAGGACGCAGAGTGCGGGGGCATCTTACAGCTCAGCCTCACCTCCTGGGTGTCTTTCTAGGAAAAACATAAATCCTTCGAGTTTCACAACAGCTTTTAAAACCGTCTTCCAAAAGGAAAAAAAAAAATCTGCCACGAGTCTTTTCTGTTTCTGTTTGTGCCTGTGTTTCAAAGTCAAAATACTGGCCCATTCCTCTCCTAGCTTCAATGTCCTTCATCACCATCGATAGTCAATCAGAATCATGGGGTCCCTAACATCTATTCCCATCATCCTCACTTTCTAGAACCATCTAATCTTAAACTCTCCTTTGCTCACGATTCGGTTCTTGGGACCGGCCGGCCCTGTCCTACCCTCCATTACTGCACCTGAAAAACGTTGATCTTGCTCGTGTTCTTCAGGGTCTGGCGCCTGTTGCAGAACCAGACTCGGACCACTTCACGATCGTAATTGAGCTCTTTGGCGATTTCGGTGATCTCCTGGCCTGTGGGCAGGGCGTTCTTCTCAAAGTAGGTGTTCAGCACCTCGATGGCCTGTGGGGTGAAGCTGGTACGTCGCTTACGCTTCTTGGACGGTTCTCCGCCGACAAACTCCATCAGATTCTGCTGGCCCTTCTGATTCCACAGCTCCGCCTCTGCCAGCCACTTCTCCAGGACTGGCTTGAGTTTCTGGGCACTCTTGGGCGTGATGTCCAGTTTCTCAAACCTACAGTTGAGTTTGGTCTTTTGTTAAACCAATAATTGTGAGAGACACTGACATCTTTTTAAAGCAGCGCTGCTTAATGAATAAAGCACAAATATGGTTATTCAGTTTTTAAAAGGCTGTAAAAGAATACTAAACAATGTTGTGACCATGTTTGCATGACATTTTGGAGAAGTACTCCATCTGAAGAAATTCAATGTGAACACTGAGTAATATTTCCTGCAAGAGCTCATCCCAGCAGCTAGGGGGACCTTACCTGCATATGGCAGACTGGCTGTAGGCTGGACCTTCTGTAGCAGTGAGTGCCTGCCCAACTTGTGTCTGAGTGAGTCCTAGGGAGAGTCGACGGATTTTGAAGTTCTTCGCAAACTCACGGATTTCTTCCAGGTTAATGCCCTCCTCATCTGGAGCTCCTGGCTGAGGTTCTACGAGGGGAGAGATGGTCACCATAAATCCTGCGGATGTGCGGCGTCTGAAACAGCATGTGCTGCCATTAGTGGAATGGTATATCAGAATTAATGAATGGAGCTGTAAGCTCCGCAGTTATTAGACCGCCTACATACTGTTGACAAGCTGGCCCACAGTAGGAGAGTCACTGCAGGTGACAGGAGCTGGGGAGGACAGGGGGACAACATTCTTCACGACCGACGGCTGGGGAGCAATGACCACAGGGGCCTGTGTCACTGTCACCACCTGGCCCTT